>SNQJ01S0019983.1:60478-95541 GCA_010110895.2 Picea sitchensis
TCAGTTTTCCAACATGGATTTGGTTTGATATGTAAATGATCAATGCTATGTTGTGGCTTTAACCCGTAGCCATAGGGATTTTTCTTGTAACAACATCATATTGGTTGTTGAAAAAACATAAATTGGATCTCTACAATTTCAACTAGATGTGGAGAACTTCAACTAGAAAATGCAAATGCATTCAGAACAAGATAATTTAAACATGTATATTAGAAATATGAACAATTCAGGAAATTCCTTAGAAGCAAAGAAAACAAAACCCAGAGAATTGACCAAACTTATCACCAAATTAGTGGGATATTCTTCATAATTAAATATTTAAAGGCAAATGAGATCAAATTTGGACAACATAAACTTGTAGACCTACTTGTCAACTAAAACTCAAAATACTTGAGGTGAAATTGAGCTAATAAGTGCAAATGAAAAGGGATTTCCACAAAGAAACTTGTCAAAATAGCCACAAACAACTAAAATTCATAAAAATGTGTTATTTACATGATATCAAGATAAACAATCTATGGTTTAAGAACTCACCCTTCTCGGTCTCAGAGATCCAAAGACCTGTAATGGATAATGAGAACAGAAGCTAGAAGCACTTTTAGAAAACTCACCCTGCACTACTTAAATATCTTTAGCTGTGTGGAGATCTTGTTTTGATCATGAAACCTATTGTGGTTTATCATACATGTGACTCTGAGGTGTTTTAGTTCTCATTGCATTGGTACGTTGTCATATTTTTCATATATATGTTAATGTCATGGCTCATATATCATGCATACCTGTTAGCAATTGGAACCCTTGTAGTCTCCTTGCATGGACTAGATGTCAGTGAACCTCAATGCCCAACGCTCACTTGGTGTTTAGATTAAGTGAACTTGAAAGTTCGTAGTGATGTCCTTTTATATTACATGTTATATCTTGCTTACAATTGACAACCATGTTTTTTTCTTTATTATTGATTATAGTTGACAACTATGTTTTTACTTATTATTTATAACATTTCCATTTGTCAACCATATTTATAGGATATATGAATGCCTGCCATTTCGTCTCTGATATATCATTTCTACAAGAATAGCAATAAGATTCCTTTGCATTTATATAAAATACTATGTAGCAAAGATTCTACAACTCCACATGATACTTAGATCACATTTAGTTATTTTTATATTTATATTCTAAACTTATAATATCCTCCTATAATTTATGTGATGATAATATTGAGTTGTGGTAATTAATATGAAGCATAATGACTGTCTAAAGTCATTTGGAGAAAAAAATTGTATTAAAGTGCATTAAAGATTAAAATTGGCGGAGTGATTGGTTATTCCAACCACAACATATTTAATGTAAAAAAATGGGTCATAAGTTTCCATCATTAAAACAGATATAATCCCTTTTCCCTATTTTTTGTGGTGAGCAATTCCAATTTTTCGATCAATTTTTTCCATGTTCTTTGTGTCACTCATTATTGATTAAGTGTTGAACATACTCCAATATTGAATTTTCATGTAAATGGATTACAATAGGGCCTCATATCTATAACACTAATTTGTAGTCTTTGTTCACATCCATGTTGCAAATGGTATGTCTCATAATATGAGACAATTTAAGAAGTTATAATATGGTTGCAAATTCAATGGTCGTAATGATTTTTTATTTACTTGGTATCATAATGTGTCATTGTATCGATAGTTGTGCTTCGTAGTTATGATAGAGATGTTTCCAGTTACTAAGGTAGCATTCAAGTGGACTCTGACCCAAATCAATTCATAAGGAATGGTTTGTCTCATCTTCATTGAAAATCAGACTTCTCATAAATTCTTTAACATAGACACTCTCAACCTCTCCAAAAATGGTACTAGATCCATTTCTATCTAAAATATTGTCATGGTCCATTTCACTCTCAAAAACTTATCTTACATAAGAGAGAGAAAATGTGCCCAAGAAGGCCGGTAATTGAGATCATTTCCTGACATCAAAGATAGGGACCAACTCATTTTTTTGTTCTTTTTATTTTTTAGTTTCCCTTTCAATGCTCTCTTTGTCTTCCACTATTGCCCCATATAATCCATCTATAGAATCACTAAGATATTGTAGAAAAACTAGAAAAATCCTTACTATTACAGGCCCGAAAGCACCCTCCCTATGTTGAAGCTTACCCATTATAGATTTTTTAATTAAAATACATACAAATCTAGTTGGGTCTAAACCAAATACCTTTTAGAATGATGTGACGATGAAATCTAGTTGGAACATAGAGATCTCAAGAGAGTCCATATATTTGGGACCCAAGGCACCTGCATCCAGTAATACATTTCAATTATTATATTGTTCCAATGGCATCCATTGATAAGAGTATTTGGCCCTTGTCACCCTGGATTGCATGGGAAATATGAAAATCCCAACTTCCAAATCCTTCTTCATTTTCTTCTTATGCAGGAGCTACTCCTTGAGCTTGACAAAAAAAATCTTGAGGGTAGGCCATCTAAACCAAGCATTGTCTATATTTTCACCCTTCTCCCTTTCACTTTGAGCTATCCAATTCATCGATTCGCTCTCATAATCATACATAGTCAACAACCTCTAGTTCTACTGAAATGGGTATGATTTTGCTAACAATATACTCTAAAGTGCCCTTTTCAGGACCTCCATACAATGCATGATTGCTCAAATGGCCCAAATGTGGAGGATTCCTAACACTACCATTGCCGAAGATATGAAAATAACCCAAAACCGCAATAGTCCAAACATACCTTTTTTTCGGAATTATAATAGTCCCCAATCATCACACCTTTATTTTCATTATGTATTTAACACATATGAATGCCATGATATCTATCGTACCTTCATATTTAGCCACGTGTTCAACACATCCTAATGTCAGGATAAATGGGGCCCCATATTTGTCTAGAAGAAATTGATCCTATTTGGGTCATGAACGAGATGAATAGATAAGAGAACTTGAATAATCTATGTTTATGACATAATTCAAACAGCTTCAATTGGATGGATAAAGAAGATAATTCAAAAATGGATTGGATCCAGAGAGAGCCCTGACTATCAGAGCAGAGTAGTATAGGAAGGCTTTGTGAAACCATTGTGTGTGCCTCACATAAGCATTTCAGGCGAGCATATCAATAATATAAATCGTATTACTTCATCATGCCCATATTGTCGTGTGAAATTTAAATTGGGAGAGGAGGCATGCCAACTCTATTGTGGCCACAAATACCACTAGAGTTGCATTACCTCATGGCTAAGATATAGAAATAAATTTCCAGTTTGTCGAGCAGACTTATGATCATATCGGTGAAAAATACATATAAGAAATTATTGTTCTTTCTATACCAACTTTGTTGGTAGATATTCAAACTACAATATAATATTTCAATGTTGAAAGGCGATAAGTGAGTTATGTAAAATTGTATACTCATGTTAAATTCAAACTCATCACTTCTATCCTTTTTAATATTTATGATGTGCCATGATTTTATTTGAAAAATATGTTGAATCGGTTTCATTATACCAATGTCATTGTTTGGTAATTTTTATATAAAAATGAAGTTTATACGAATATATTTTATATAAATAAATATCAAATAGTTTAAGGAATTATTTTAGTAGTTGTTAAATTAATTTTGTTTGAATTTATATATTACTTTACCTCAACATATTTATGAAACATAACATTCAAAAAATATTTATTAAAAATGTAATTCACAAAAACATTTTTGAATTTGAATTTTTCAATATTGGAAAGTTTCTTTTTAGGTTTGATGATTTCATGTTGTTAAGAAATGAGGTCTCTACAATCTTCGCATCACATGTGATTCCATGTTGTTAACAATTGAGGTCTCTACAATCTTCTAATCACATATGACTTTCAAGTATTCTACCTCTACGGTGATTATCCATTGAATATTTAATAACAATGAAAACATATTCTACCCATTGTTAATTCTCTCAAAAGGTATTTACAACTAAATATTTATTCAACTATAAAATAATCTATAAAATCCTCAAAAGTGATAGGTTTTGCAACTTTCACAAATCCTCTGATGTAGTCTTTTTCAACCCATTGATGTGCATAGCCAATGTTATATGTGGTGCCAAGTTTTCCACTTACATGCTAGCTTATAGGAATTCTCTAGAATAAACTGGCCTCATTTGTCTCATAATTTTTTTTTTTGATAAACAGAGTTGGTGACCCTTCTTTCTTTCATAACTGTTGCATGTGCATGAGTTTTTTCAGACTCTATAAGACCCAAACACTTATCCTTTGTTGTTGCAACTCTTTGACATATTGTTGGATACAGTGTTTCCATGTTCTTTTTATCCTTATCTTCCTGCAACATCTATTGCAAAAGGGAATGTGCCATCTTCTCTTGGGCAACATCCCTTTATTTTTTTTTCCTCAAGAAGAGCCAACATGTTTATCTCTACCTCTTGCACACAAGATTCAACTTTTGATTCCAGTTCCTCGCACTTTGTCTTTGAAAGGACAGTGTTCTAGTATTTAGTTTTGAAGGGCTTACTGGACGTTCCAGTAAGGATATTCCCTTTCCCTTGTGATATATTCTATTCATCTCCACCACCCATATCTATAATTTCCATTTGTCCTCATGACTATAGAACATCATTTGTACTAGGCCAAACCGAGATCGGAGAAGAAAAACACTTAGCTATTGCCTAGTGCTATTCATTACATCATCTTTAATACTATGTCATTTTGTGTAACATTGTGTTTCATAGCAAAACATTGGCATGGTCTTCAACAGAGCTACAAAGACCCTACATGTTGTAATGACTCTAGGGACAACTTAGATGTTGCAACTGCAAATGTTCAAGACAGAACAAATGTTTCCATGGCAAATTTTCAAATAAAATAATTTAATTGTAATATTTTATGGTTCTTATTAAGAGCATTAATATGAAAATATCCCTTGATTTAATTTGACATTCTCATTCACTCGTTGGGGAGTATGCTAGTTTAATGAATAATAGAAATGATTCTTCTTATTTTTCTTTCTTCACCAACTTTGTTTTGTCCTTTTATAAATAAAAACATTGAAAATCAAATCTCTTTGTAAAAAAATGTACAAATATAAGAAAAATGTTAAAAAAACATATATGTCACCCTTCATCAAATTTTGTGTTCAAGGTTAATTCATGTCATCTCATATTTAAGGTTATATTTTTAATTGCATATTTTGTTTAGTTATTGTTATTTTTTTATTCATTTGTTTTATAAACATGTATGTTGTATTTATGAGTTTATTGATTTTAGATCCTATATGTTGATGGGTGTTTTTTTCCTTTCAACTGATTGATTTGATGTAATTTATGAAGGCATTAATAACACTAATTATCCTACTTTGTAAATTAATCAAAGAGACTATTTCCATTTGTATATCTAAATTATTAAATTTATATTCCCTCTTCTTCCCCATAAGGATATTAAAGTAGGGACTTCATCAACAAAATAGAGTTTTAGGCTCCGGTAGGTAATAGTTCATTTGATAACTTGAAACGCCACACAACGAAGTTTTTGTTACTCAAGATTTTCTCTTTCCATTATACCGAATACCCAAAATATTGATTTATTCAGCCTCTGAACTCATTTCTTATTTTGGGCTCATGCATGTCAAAGTATTCCTTCATCTAAGGCTAAGGGGTTATGCTTTCACATATATTTCTTCATAGATGCAAACATATTCAAGAGGGATGGCCCTGGATGTATATGTCCCTTTGAATTCACACACCCCTCATATGGTGTGAGAAGACCTTTTAAGAAAATTGCAAGCTTGGATACCTCTACTTTCTTTTCCTTGGGATTATTCATTAGATTATGCCATCCATTAGGTTCACTTTTTTTACCTCTTTTTGATTTGACGTCATTGATGAAGGCATCACTAACACTAATTTCCATACTTTCTATAGATTGGTTAAAGAGACTATTTCCATTTCCATATTTGAATTATTGAATTTGTATTCCCTCTTCTTCCCAATAAGGATATTCAAGTAGGGACCTCAACATCATGTCTATGTCCCTTTGAATCACACACCTCATGAGATGTAACAATACCTTTCAAAAAAAATTGCAAGATTGGATACCTCTACTTTCTTTTCCTTGGGATTCTTCATTGGATTATGTCATCCACTAGGTTTGTTGTTTTTACCTATTTTTTATTTGTTATTTGAATTGATGAAGGTGTCACTAACTCTAATTTCCCTACTTTCTGTAGATTGTAACACTACAATATTTTAGAGAAGACAAATTGCCCTTAAATATATTTTTTTCAAAATGTTCATTTTTTTACACTTTTTTTCACTTCCATGGAAATTTTGGTGGTAAAGTAGTAATTTTTATTTACAACCATAAAAAATTCCACATTTTATATAACATAAATGTCCATAGTTCCTCATTGGGTTGATGTAAACATGAACATTCAAAATCACAATCACTTCCATAAGTGAAACAATATGTCACCAAATGTAACACCTTGTTTTCCCTAAGATTGTAATTATGCTAAGACTTCATATATTGATGTTTATGAAGCATGTAATCATGTTTTGATTTAATTAATGAAAACACCAAACCATTGATTGAGAGGGAAGAACCTTGAAAGTACTAGTTATGATACACAAGAGGGAATTGATGAAGTAGGGATTGATTGAGTAGCTCGGTGAGGTGAAGCTGAGTTGTTTTAGTGAAGAAAAAAAGAAGCTTGTTTAAGAAGCTAAATTATGCTTGCTAAGCATAAACACACACCTTATAGCATACCCAATCTGAATGGAGACACGTGACAAATTATGGAAGTTTAGGGAAGTGGTTGAGGTAGTTAATTTTTGCTGACTTATTTGTATTTTGGAGAAGCAAGGGTCCAATTGAATGACCTTATAGCAGTACATCATGGACCTACCCCTTCAAAGTGGAACTGTAGACTATGGGTTGCGTCTGCAAGAAGGCTACAAGAATCTCGATAGGATTGGTCGAGGAAGAAACCAAAGGTGGAAAATGCCACTAGAGACCACACACGCAACAAATAGCAAAATAATACATTACTAGACAAGAAAGACAAAGAGAGTGCACGCGTGCATAGACCAATAGAGAAGAGAACAAAGAGAGTAGTTGAGAGTGGTATAATAGAATATTAGAGTACACAAGAACTTGAGAATAGCTAACTTGATAAGAAACAAGTGAACGTCAGACTCATGGAGCAGAAATGCAAGAAACAGAGGTGTTTGTGGGCACAGGTTGAAGAGAAGAGAGATTTACTTGAAGAAAATATGAAGCTCATCCAAACTAACATTGATCACCCTGAAACACAAAAGACCCAGATCTAGACTGGAGCAATAGAGGGCTATATCTTGGTGTTTACTGGACATAAATAAACACTGGTAAGGGAAGGTCATCGAGGGATTATTTAAAAGAGAAGGGAATTTCTTATGCAGAGTAAATATAGTTGATAAACCACCTGATAAACCTATAGATACCTTGAGCTCAGTGGGAAGGGTGAAACTTTTGTTTTCGTCGATGGAGGAAGGAGAGTAACCTTCCTGGATCATCTAAGTTGGAAACTAGTTGAATCATTACCCTTTTGGTATCATGGCTTGGCATAGGGATGGCGTATCGTAGGAAGGCACTCTACAGTATGGGCTAAGGTTGGGAGGAAAGGCATCCTCTCTCAGTCAATTGGTATGGTTATTTTCCCTTATTAGATAAGTGTTTAACTTGTATTGTTTAAATATGCATGAATGATGTATACATGTATTATTTAATTGAATGGGAAATGTAAATGCTTGCGATGAATTGAAATTCCTAAGTAAATGAAAAAGTTTGTGGTAGTTTTTCCTAACCTGTTAACTGTGAAAATAGACATGCATGAATAGTTTGTGTCCTTAATAACCTTGGAAATTTAGAGGAAATTTTGCAAGATATGGACAAAATATCAATTGCCCTGTGGCCTGAGTGTTCAAGTGTGAGAACAATGCCTGTGAGGAGTGAGAGGCCTCATTTCTCGAGAGAAACCTAATTTCCTATGTGGCAAGCTTACAATATATGCAAGATATTCATTTTTACAAAGTCAAGAGGCCTTTGATGGTCTTAGAGTTGTTTTATGATTTTTGGAGACTTAGTAAAATCCTTGAAGAAGTCCCTAAATGTTTAAGTCCAAATTCAGACTGTTTTTCCTTAAGAAACCCTAAGATCAGTCAGGACAACTTGTAGTCATTGGATCAATGTGGCGAGCAGATCTAGACCGTTCATCGGATGGTGTATCCATCATAACGATTAAGGATTAGGTCATGTTAGAACTCCAATGAGGGAGATCCCAAGTCAACAATACATGTTGATCCGTCAGAGTATGGCTATAGTGGATTTTGAATCATTGGATCTAGATGATAGTGTATTAGAGTAAGGTTAGTCAGAGATCTAGAAATAATATCAAAAGAGGGAATCTGACGATATGGAATCTAAGGACCATAGATCTCGTAGAGAACTCTCGTGGGATCACAATCGTTAGATCTTGTGAGAACTACCCAGGCATGAGAGTTCTTCATATTTATCTAGTGATTAGTTGGAAGTGGTTGAGGTAGTTAATTTTTGTTGACTTATTTGTATTTTGGAGAAGCAAGGGTCCAATTGAATGACCTTATAGCAGTACATCATGGACCTACCCCTTCAAAGTGGAACTGCAGACTATGGGTTGCATCTGGAAGAAGGCTACAGGAATCTCGATAGGATTGGTCGAGGAAGAAACCAAAGGTGGAAAATGCCACTAGAGACCACACACACAACAAATAGCAAAATAATACATTACTAGACAAGAAAGACAAAGAGAGTGCACGCGTGCATAGACCAATAGAGAAGAGAATAAAGAGAGTAGTTGAGAGTGGTATAATAGAATATTAGAGTACACAAGAACTCGAGAATAGCTAACTTGAGAAGGAACAAGTGAATGTCAGACTCATAGAGCAGAAATGCAGGGAATAGAGGTGTTCGTGGGCACGGGTTGAAGAGAAGAGAGATTTCCTTGAAGAAAATATGAAGCTCATCCAAACTAACATTGATCACCCTGAAACACAAAAGACCCAGATCTAGACTGGAGCAATAGAGGGCTATATCTTGGTGTTTACTGGACATAAATAAACATTGGTAAGGGGAGGTCATCGAGGGATTATTTAGAAGAGAAGGGAATTTCTTATGCAGAGTAAATATAGTTGATAAACCACCTGATAAACCTGTAGATACCTTGAGCTCAGTGGGAAGGGTGAAACTTTTGTTTTTGTCGATGGAGGAAGGAGAGTAACCTTCCTGGATCATCTAAGTTGGAAACTAGCTGAATCATTACCCTTTTGGTATCATGGCTTGGCATGGGGATGGCGTATCATAGGAAGGCACTCTACAGTATGGGCTAAGGTTGGGAGGAAAGGCATCCTCTCTCAGTCAGTTGGTATGGTTATTTTCCCTTATCAGATAAGTGTTTAAGTTGTATTGTTTAGATATGCATGAATGATGTATACATGTATTATTTAATTGAATGGGAAATGTAAATGCTTGCGATGAATTGAAATTCCTAAGTAAATGAAAAAGTTTGTGGTAGTTTTTCCTAACCTGTTAACTATGAAAATGGACATGCATGAATAGTTTGTGTCCTTAATAACCTTGAAAATTTAGAGGAAATTTTGCAAGATATGGACAAAATATCAATTGCCCAGTGGCCTGAGTGTTCAGGTGTGAGAACAATGCCTGTGAGGAGTGAGAGGCCTCATTTTTCGAGAGAAACCTAATTTCCTATGTGGAAAGCTTACAAGATATGCAAGATATTCATTTTTACAAATTCAATAGGCCTTTGATGGTCTTAGAGTTGTTTTATGATTTTTGGAGACTTAGTAAAATCCTTGAAGAAGTCCCTAAATGTTTAAGTCCAAATTCAGACTGCTTTTCCTTAAGAAACCCTAAGATCAGTCAGGACAACTTGTAGTCGTTGGATCAATGTGGCGAGCAGATCTAGACCATTCATCGGATGGTGTATCTATCAAAACGATTAAGGATTAGGTCATATTAGAACTCCAATGAGGGAGATCCCAAGTCAACAATACATGTTGATCCGTCAGAATATGGCTATAGTGGATTTCGAATCATTGGATCTAGATGATAGTGTATTAGAGTAAGGTCAGTCAGAGATCTAGAAATAATATCAAAAGAGGGAATCTGATGATATGGAATCTAAGGACCATAGATCTTGTAGAGAACTCTCATGGGATCACAATCGTTAGATCTTGTGAGAACTACCCAAGCATGAGAGTTCTTCATATTTATCTAGTGATTAGTTGGAACCTCCAAGCCACACTACATTCGTTGGATCAAATGAACGATAACTATTCTATATGAAGGAGTATATGTGGTCGAAGTGGTTTGCTCAGAGTAGTCTATGCAGCCAAAATGGAGACACTACGATAAGGAAGAGATCTAAGAATGGAGGTAGATCGTTGATATGGGAATGAATGAGATTTAATATTCATCATTGATTATTGTAGACACCACTGGGAATGTCAAGACCAGAACATGAAAGGAGGGTAGCTATCGATTGAGTAGAGACTCCGATGAAATCATAGTTGTTGAACCAAGATTCTCAAGAACTATCAAATACTTAAGGTAATCCATCGGAATGGTGTCATCTGAGAGATTGGTGACTCTGGTGAGTGAGTACCTCAATGGGAGTAAGTTTGAATTAGCTACAAAACAATTAGATGAGTTCGAGGAGGAATATTGAATGTCTGATTGAGGCATTTAGATTCTTGAATACCTCAACTGGATTTAGAAGATACTTGAATCCATGAATTTGTAAGACATAATATAGCTTATGTTTTGATAGGATAAGTCCTCACATAGACACTAATGTTTCCAAGTACTTACTTGAGCATAAGAGAGGAGAATCAAACATCCCACCAGCATTAGAGTGGATTAAGGGGATTGTGTTTGCTATAGAGTGGTATCAGAGAAAATTTCAAACTCTAGGATTGAAATGGGTCACCAAGACCGCCTAAAATCATTTAAGAAAATTTTTGATGTCGTTGACATGCATATTTCAAATTGGTAAGGTGATTACTAATAATAGTTGTTGTTTCAACACGTAGGACGTACCGAAAGGCACCAGACATGAATGGTACAACATAGTATGGATGACACCTCACACCTCTTAGATGAGGAATATGATGTATGGAGGGATAGGGAAACCCCTCCAAATTTGATGGCCATTGTCAAAAGTCTGAAGGAATATAATAAGAAGCTCATGAGAGCTCAGACTGAGCAGGAAAAGTTAAATGTAGTGTTACTGCAGAGGCTATCAAAAATTCAAAAGCATCTGCAACAAGGCCCTAGTAATGCAGAGTTGTAACAGTCGGATAGGTTGAAGACCCATTCAAATGCCCAAAGGCATGGTCTAAGCCATAATGATGTGGGAAATAGTTCTTCCATAAAGAGGCATCGGGATGCCAAGAAGGGTAGATATAATGGAAGTGATTCCACAGAGCCATCTAGCAGGAAGAGCACTATGGTAGCTATGTCTAGTAATGGCATACATTCAAGTGTCCCGAAGAAGAAAAAGAGAAAAATTTCTCAAAATTCTTTGACTGGAGAATTCAAGAAGGCTAAGATGGCTACCTTCAATTGAGAGATAAATAAAGGAGAAGAAGTCGAGGCAAAGTTGTTTGGTTTAAATAATTACTTTCGAGTACACAATTACTCCAAGAATACCAAGGAAAATATTCTCATTTTTAATTTGAATGGAGGAGCATCCATTTGGTGGGAAGACCTCAAGGAAATAAAGGGATTAAAGGAAAGCATACTGACTTGGAAGAAATTTGAGAAATATTTCCAAAAGGCATACCTATCAGAGAATTATTATGACGATAAGATCAAATAATTCCATGAGCATAAGTTGGGGAAACTTACCATGGATGCATATGCTAAAAGATTCATGGAGTTGTTGAGGTATGTCCCTTACCTCAAGTATGAGAAAGCAAGAGTACAACATTTTCTTAGTGGATTTCCACAATCCTACCAAGAAAACATTGAGTTTGATAAACCCGAGACATTGGAGGACACTATTAGGCAGCCTAAGTGTTGTTATGATTAGTATAAGCATAGATAAGATCCTTCGAAAGACTAGAAAAGGAAGGAAAAGAGTGGATTCAAGTCATTTCCATACAAGAATCCAAGGAATAGTGCACAGTTTGGTTAGCCAAGCAAAAGTGTGCATCAACAAAACTTTCCATTTCAAAGTGGAAATAAGTCAACAAAGCAAGAAAGAGAAAGAGCAGAGGATACTAAGAAAGTACCTTTGCAATGTTGGGGATGTGGAGAACCACACATGTTGAGGGATTTTCCTCGCAAACAATATGATACTAGAAAGGTATATAATGTATAGGAGGAAACTACAATTAACAATGTGGATAGAAGAGTGCAAAGAATATATGTAGAATCGGCAAGCAAACCCCCAAGCCTTTGTAGTGGAATTAGAAGGTATAATTTCCAATCAACTTGTTTATATTATGATTGACTCGGGATCTAACCTCAGTTATATTTCACCTAGAATTGTTGCGGTATGTTCATTACAGAGAAAGAAACACGCAAGAGCATGGTCGGTTCAGTTAGCCACTGGGACTAAAGTAAAAGTGGTTGAGGTGATTGAAGCTTGTCCAATTGAAATGAATGGACTGAAGGCTCAGACATCCTTGAATACCCTACCCCTAGGCTCATATGATATGTTGTTGGGAATGGATTGGCTAGCTTCCCACAAGGAAAAATTAAATTGTTATGAGAAGGTTTTGGAGTGTGAAGATGATGAGGGAAATGCAAGGATTTTTCAAGGCATTCGGAAGCCAGTTTCAATAAGATAAATATCATCGTTGCAACTCAATAAGTTTAGCAGAAAAGGGTGTCCCTTGTATGTTATAAAAGTGCTTAATTCGGTAGAAAGAAAATAACTAAAGGATGAATATGACCATGTATTGTGGGAATTCATAGATGTGTTTCCAAAGGAGGTGTCAGGACTACCTATGAAAAGAGATCTTGATTTTTCAATAGATATTGTGCCTGGAGCAATGCCAACTTCAAAAGTGACTTACAAGATGAGTACATTGGAGTTGGTGGAGCTAAAGGTATAGTTAAAGAAATTGTTGGATAAGGGTTATATCAGACTGATTATGTCTCCATGGAGAGAACCATCCCTATTTGTAAAGAAGAAATATACTACATTGTGTTTATGCATATACTATAGGCATTTGAACAATATGAACATCAAGAATAGGTATACTTAACCTAGGATCGATGATCTTTTTTATCAACTCAGAGGAGCTGCAGTTTTCTCAAAGATTGATTTGAGGTATGGATATCACCAAGTCAGAATTAAGGGTGGGGATATCCATAAGAAAACTTTTAGAACAAGGTATGGAAACTATGAGTTTGTGGTGGTGCCATTTGGGCTTACAAATGCACTAGCCACATTCATGTGTTTGATGAATAATATGCTCAACAAGTATTTGGACAAGTTTTTCTTGGTATTTTTGGATGACATTTTGGTGTATTCCAAGAACCAAGAAGAGAATGAAGAGCATCTGTAATGTTCTTGACTTGGATAGTCTAGGAAAGGTTGCTAATGTGTGTGTAGGATTAATGGTTTACAACATATAAATGATCATACAAATAACAAATGTGACAAAAGACTGCAAAGTTTATATTATGACATTTCTATGGAGTACAAATGTTGAAAGAGGCTGAATAAAATGAATCACTTGGCTAGATCAAATGAAAAAAGGATCTTAGCCAGAATACAATAAGAAAACTAAATGATAATACTCGATAATAGATGAGCACTGTAGGATCAATGGATGAGATGGAACTGTGGCAGCTTGCACGGTAACTGTGAAAGTCCAAAAAGTTCACTCTAGTGGATAAACCTCTCAGAATGGCCTGGAAACTGTCCCAAATGATGCACCCTACTCTAGCTCTTAGTCCTGGTGACTGACCAACCCCTCTGTTGGTGTGTCTAGACCCTAAAGGGATCCCCCTGGGGGAATGTGCCCCTCTCTCGCTGGAAAATTGTGCCCTAGTGAATCCACCATCGGAATCAGCTGGGATGTATCTCAAAATGGTGGCCTTGTTCTACTGGGAAATGATTCAGAAGGGTTTCCCTGGATTTGATCTGATGCTCGCTCGGGAACCTCGAATGTGTCTGCCAAAAGTGTCGCACTCCCAAGTCTAGAAAATTCACCCCAGATGATTCCTCCATTCGAATCTGACGAGGAAATAGAAGAAATATGCACCTTTCCTTCTTCTCAACTAGGTCGGAGGGGAATCTATGAACTCTCCCTGGATGGGACAATTTGATCCACTGAACATCCTCAGAAGTTGAGCCCTCACCCTGGATAAGTGTGCCCTTGCTGCTAAAACCTATGTAACTGTTGTTGAAGAATGATGGAAGACTTGTGTGATCTTCCTGGTGACTAGGGTGTGTCTCTCAACACTGAAATCAGCCAACTAGTGTCTTCCTCCTGAAATCCACTGAACTATCTCTCCGGATATGCACCTCTCTCCTAAATGACAAGTCAAAATCTACATAATAATAAATTAGGTCGTTGACCCTTCTCTTATAGCTTTTATAAACCCTAATTCATTGTTGAAACCCTAATTCGTTGTTGACTTCTAATTTTAGCTTGTTTGTTATATTTTTAGCTCATATTGGATTAAAAGCGCTTTTAACCACTTTTAGCTCAATGTCACTTTTTGAACATAACACCTTTGACTAGAGTGACCTCTAGTAACCTTGTTTACCCCTTTTTTTGCCCTGGATATAGTCTAACAGGGTGTTTTATACCATTAAGCCTCCTCTCTGGAGCTCCTATTTGGAAAGGGACATTACAGTCCTCCCTTCCCAAACTTGCTTTTCCTCAATCAATACCAATCCAGGGTGTTGCAACACCTGCTCACTCTCCCAAGTAGCATCCTCTACCAGAAGCCCTCTTCACCTAATCAGATACTCTCTGATGACCCTGCTCCTCAATTTCCACTCCCGAAACTCCAAAACCTCCTTCGGAACCAACTCCAATTGTCCCTCATCATCCAATGGGGGAAGATCCTCTGATGTGCTAATGAATTTTCCCACTGCCTTTTTTAGGCAAGATACGTGGAATGCATTATGAATCTTGCTCCCCTCTAGAATCTCTATCTCATAACCAACCTCTCCTACTCAGCGTATGATCTTGTAAGGACCATAAAATCTGGACTTGAGCTTCTCAGCCTCACTCTTCTTCAAAGAGGACTGTCTGTAAGGTTGGTGTCTCAAGAAAACCAAATCCCCAACCTAAAGTTGTGCTCTATCATGTGCTTGTCTGCACTCATCTTCTATCGATTATGTGTCGTTTGCAAGTTCTCTTTCTACAACTTGAGAATCTTCTGATTCTTTATGATCCAATCCTTGCCCTTGGGAGTTCTTCTCTCCCCAAAAATCAATTCTACCAAAGTGGGAGAATCATATCTGTATAATGCTCGGAAGGGTGTCATACCAATGGACATGTGGAAAGTGGTGTTGTAGCAATGCTCTCCTAAATGTAGCCACTTGATCCGTGTTCTATGTTTCCCACATACATAGTTCCTCAAATATCCTTCAACCCACTTGTTGACAATCTCAGTCTGCCCATATGTCTGAGGATGATAGTTGGTGTTGGGTTCAACTCTGTCCCCACCAACCGAAACAACTCTCTCCAGAATATCTACATGAACCAACTGTCCCTATCATTGACGATGTTCATCGACAACCCATGAAGTATGAAGACCTCCCTAAAGAATAGCTCGGCTACCTGAAATGTGTTGTACTCTATCAGTATGGCATAGAATTGATCAAAATTGGTCAATCTTTCAACCACTACATAGATACAATCCTTACCCTAGACCTTGGGTAGGTCTATAATGAAGTCCATCGATATACTCTCCCACTTCTGCTCTGGAATGGGGAGTGGCTAAAGTAGCCATGTTGAAAGAACATGCTCTGACTTGTTCTACTGGAAAGTCACACACTCACTGATGTGTCTCATAATGTTCTATTTGAGGCCCTTCCATGAGAACCTCTCCCTGATCTGTCTGTAGGTTTTGAAAAACCCCTGATGGCCTGCTAGTGGTGAATCATGAACTGTTGTGAAGATCTTCTTCTTGAGCCCTGAATATGGCACCAAGTAGACTCTATCCTTGTAGAATATGACATCGTCAATGACCCTATACCTGTCATCCTGTATCTTCCCATACATAACCTCACAAGAGAACTTGTTCTTGGAATATTCCACTAACAAGTGGGNTCCAATCTGCTGAAATCTCCATCAAAGAACATGTCGCAGGTGTCCTTGATAGTGCATCGGCCACAATGTTCTTCTTCCCCTTGACATATTCTATGTCGAAGTCAAATGCATGTACCTTCATCACCCATTTATGATGGCACTCATTGAGGTCCTTCTGCTCAAGGAAATACTTCAAGCTATTGTGATCTGTCTTGACCACGAATTTGTTGCCCACCAAATATTGTCTAAATTTGGTCAAGGCATGCATGATTTCCAGCATTTCCTTTTCATAAATGGAGTACAAACTCTCTAGATGACTGAGCTTCCTGATCTTGAATACAATGGGGTGTCCTCCCTACGTCAAAACTGCCTTGATACCCTTGTCAGATGCATCACACTCCAGTACAACTGGCAAGGTGAAGTCTAGTAATGACAATACTGGACAAGTTCCCATGACTTCCTTCATGTGATCAAAGGATATATGTGACTCCTTGGTCCATATACTAGCCCCATGCTTGGTAAGATCCATCAACGGGTCTCCAAGATGAGAGAAACCCTGGACAAACCACCTGTAATAGTTGCACAAGCCGAAGAAACTCCTCAACTCTGTCACGTTCCTGGGCATTGGCCAATCCAGAATGGACTTGATCTTCTCCTGGTGCACCTGTACCCCCTGTGCACTAATGATGTGGCCCAAGTAAAGTATCTTTGTCATACTAAACTCACATTTGGACTCTTTGGAATATAATGATTGCACCTCCATGATGCTCAATATCTCATCCAGGTGCCTCATATGCTCCTGCCATTTCTTGATGTAGACCAAGATGTCATCGAAGAAAACCAAGACTGATTTCCTCAACTGATCCCTGAATATGTGGTTCATGAAAGACTGGAATGTAGCAAGTGCATTGGTTATCCCAAATGTCATAACCAGGAACTTGAAATGTCCAAAGTGACATTGAAATGTCGTCTTCTCTATGTCCTTCTCTTGGATGTTGATCTGATGATACCCATAACATAGATCAATCTTTGAGAACAAAATTGCCCCATGCAGTTCATCCATCAATTCGTCAATGCGAAAGATATTATACCAGTTCTTGATGCTTTTCTTGTTCAAGGACCAATAATAAATGCACATCCTCATGGTGCCATCCTTCTTTGGAACTAATACAACTGAAGAGGAGAATGGGATGTTGCTCGGTCTAATGTGTCCAATCACTATCAATTCCTTGATTTCTCTCTATCTCATCCTTGAACCTCTTAGGATGACGATAGGGGGGTTGTGATCATAGGTTTGGCCCCCTCCTATAACTCAATGGTGTGCTCAAACCCCCTATCAGGTGGTCTCCCTGGTGGAATTGACCCCAAAACTTATTGATGTCGTCCCAACAAATTCCTAATCTCTATATGATATTGTTGTCGACCCTCAGAATCCTTTCGCGTAGTGATCAATCACTCTATGGCATATGCTACCTCCCCATGTCTAAATATCCTCTCCATTCTATTGGCTGAAACTATCATGGGTGCTCCTGTCGACATACCTCTTAGAACAACCTTCTTCCCATCATGGTCCCTAAACAACATCTCCAAGGTTTGGTAATTGGTGGTGATTTTTCCCAAGGTGATCATCCATTGGACTCCCAACACCACATCTGTGTCAGATAGGTCAACCACATAAAATGTGCCTCTTACTGTGTAGTTTCCTAACTTTATCTCCAAGTATGGAACTCTATCTAGACACTCCACTGTGTGGCCATCTACTATTGCAACATCAAACCCCTCAAACTCCTATGTCTGAAGTGCTCGTCTTGAGACCAATGAAGCGTAAATGAAGTTATGGGTGGCCCCACCATCTATCAGGGCGATTTCCCATTTCCCCTTAATAGTCCCTCGGATCTGGAGCGTATCATAAATGGGAACACCAGAAAGGGTTGCTATGACTCCTCCCTTTGCTAGTTTTCATCTGTTAGCCTGCTCAAGTGGTTGTGGAACTACTGGAGGGTGGGATCCTACCGATGTCAGTGGTCTATAGGGAGGTTTCTCCTCTACCATTGTTGGCTCCTCCTATGAGCTAATAGATCCATTGTCATGCTCCTCCTCCTCACTGTCCACATAGTTTGTCACTACCTTAATATAATGAATCTCTCCCTTGCCCATGCACATGTGGCCTGGGACCCAAGGGTCTTTGCAGTTGAAGCAAATATTCTTCCTCATAAGCTCTCGCCTCATCTCATCATCTAGCTTCTTCTTTCCCTTCCATTCTCTCTGGAATGGCTTCCTGTCATGATCCTTATGGGGTACGAAGGGTCTGGAAAAGGGTTAGGTATTTGGCATGGAGTCTGCCAAATATCGAGTGCGTAGGATGGAATCCTGCAGAGTATGAGGCCTGTATGACTTCACCCATCCTCTCAAGGGATCTATGAGTCCCTCTGTGAATAACATGATCATCCTGGGCTCTGATATATCTATCACTGCCACTACTACCCATTGAAACTCCATGAAGAACACCTCTACTATGTCAGTTTGTCTCAACTGGGCTAGATTTTTGAACTAGATCTCGAGATCCCTCCGGTCAAACCTGTCCATGAGTCTCTCTGTGAACTCCCTATAGGAGGTGATGTGATTGTGACCCAACGTCACCAGTCCATGATGCCACCACTCGTGTGCCTCACCCTCCAAGTGTAGGGTAGCGAAATTGATGGCCTTTGTCTCGATCATTTGGTTGAGCTTGTAGTATGTGTCTAGATTTTGTGTCGAAGCTATGGTGGTGCATTTGGATGATCCTTCAAAAGAAGGTATGGTGATTTTACCAACTTTCTGGATGAAATCAATATTATTCCCCTGTTGTTGCTTATATCCTCCTCTATGTGTCTCTCTGGGGCATTTCCTTAGTCTGAGTCCACAATACTCGACCAGGGTCATGTCCTGATGCAAGTCTCGACCAAATTTTGCATACTCCCTCCTATACACCACAATGTCCTCCACCTGAGTGGGTGGTATATATGTTATCAGTTGTTGTGCTGCTATTGGAGGTTCCCTATGGAAACCGGGGAACAATGGCCTGAGAATCCTACTCGAAGAGGTGTAGGTGCGAGTAGGAGACTGGGGTCTACTACTTACCCCTGAGTTCAAATGTGTTGCATGTGGGGCTTGTGCGCCCGAGGTGCCCACAATGACCAGTAAATTGGCCATATGCACCAAGGATTGAGTCATGGCCTATTGACTAACTACCATATTTTTGAGTACTTGCATGAAGGTTGCTTCTAGGTCCATGGGGGCCTTTCCACTGGCCTTTGGTCTCTCATATCTGTCTCCTAACATCCTCTTCACCTCATTCTCAGCCTCTCATTTTTCCCTTCTCTCTACTTCCCTCTGTGCCTCCTCCTCTTCCTCTGAGTTGGGAGGAAAAGGGGGGAAATCAGATCTAGGTATTCCCTCCTTGTGTCTGTTGTAAGTGACATATTCGTCACCTAAGTGCTCAAGACCCCCTGGGTCCTCTACTGCACTCATCGCCTTTAGTCACAGGACGGCAAGACTAAATCTCTAATACCATTGTAATGTTCCTGACTTGTCTAGTCTAGGAAATGATGCTAATGTGTGTGTAGGATTAATGGTTTACAACATATAAATGAGCATACAAATAACAAATGTGACAAAAGACTACAAAGTTTATATTATGATATCTTTGCGGAGTACAAATGCCAAAAGTGGATAAATAAAATGAATCACTCGGCTAGATCAAATGACAAAAGGATCTTAGTCGGAATACAATAAGAAAATTAAATGATAATACCCTATAATAGATGAGCATTGTGGGATCAATGGATGAGTTGGAACTATGGCAGCTCGCACGGTAACTGTCAAAGTCCGCAAAGTTCTTCATGGTGGCTAAACCTCTTGGAATGGACTGGAAATTTTCCCAAATGATGTTCCCTGCTCTAGCTCTCAGTCTTGGTGACTGACCAACCCCTCTATTGGTGTGTCTAGACCCCGAATGGATCCCCCTAGGGGAATGCGCCCCTCTCTCACTAGAAAATTTCACCCTAGTGATTCCACTATCGGAATCGGCTGGTATGTATCTCAAAATGACCTCGTTGGCCTACTAAGAAATGGGTTAGAAGGGTTTCCTTGGATCTAATCTGATGATCACTCAGGAACCCCAAATGTATCGCCAAAAGTGTCGCACTCCCAAGTCTGGAAAATTCACCCTAGATGATTCCTTCATCAGAATATGACAAGGAACTAGGCGAAAGATGTTCCTTTCCTTCCTCTCAAATGGGTCGGAGGGGAATCTCTGAACTCTCCCTGGATGGGACAAGTCGATCCAATGAACCTCCTCAAAAGTTGTGCCCTTACCCTGGATAAGTGTGCCCTTGTTGTTGGAACATGTGTAACTATTGCTGAAGAATGATGGAAGACCTGTGTGATCTTCCCAGTGACTAGGGTGTGTCTCTCAACACTAAAATCAACCAACCGGTGTCTTCCTCTTGGAATCCACTGAACTATATCTCCTGAGATGTGCCTCTCTCCTCAATGACAAGTCAAAATATACATAATGATGAATTAGGTCGCTGACCCTTCTCTTATAGATTTTCTAAACAATAATTCATTGATGAAACCCTAATTCGTTGTTGACTTCTAATTTTATCTCGTTTGTTCTATTTTTAGCTCATATTGTCTTAAAATCGATTTTAACCACTTTTATCTTAATGTCACTTTCCAAACATAACACCTTTGACTAGAGTGACCTCTAGTAACCATGCTTACCCCTTTTATGGCCCTGGCTATAGTCTAACGGGGCGATTTATACCATTGAGCCTCCTCTCTGGAGCTCTTATTTGGAAAGGTACATTACAACGTCTTTGGATGGTGCTACAAGTGTTGAGAGAGAACCAATTATACACTAAGTTCAACAAATTTGATTTCTTCCAAAAAGAAATCCAGTATTTACACCACATAATCTCTGCAGAAGGAGTGGTAGTGGACCCCGAAAAGATCAAGGAAATCATGGATTGGCCCGCCCCTAGGAATATTACAAAAGTAAGATCATTCGTGTTGAGTTGTTGTTGCCTTTGTATATTCAAGAGTGGAATTGGGAAGCAATTTCCATGGATTTTATTATAGGTCTACCTAAGGCAGTCAAGCAACATGATGCAATCATGGTCGTAGTGGATAAGTTGAGCAAGGTAACTCACTTCATCCCCATCAAATCTAATTTCAAATCCATAGACGTTGCTAACATTTTTATGAAGGAAGTTTTCAGATTGCATGGTTTTCCCAAGACCATAATTTCTGATAGAGATGCCAAGTTCACTTCAATTTTTCAAAAAATCTTGTTTGCAGGCTTAGAAACACAATTGGCATTTAGAATGGCCTACCATCCTCAAACATATGGTTAGAATGAAATATTGAACAAAGTACTAGAGGATATGTTGAGGATGCATGTCATGCATCACCCAAGCAGTGGGAAGAGTATCTACCCATGGTAGAATTTTCCTATAACAATGTTTATCAATAATTGTTGAAAATGAGCCTGATTGAGGTTTTGTATGGAAGAAAGTGTAGAGTTCCAATTAGTTGGGACAATCCAGTGGAAAATATCACACTTGGACCAAAACTGCTAAAATAAATGGAATAGACCATGGTTAAGATAAGACAAAATATGAAAATAGCACAGGATAGACAAAAGAACTATGTAGAAAGCAAGAGGACTCACCGAGAGTTCAAACTAGGATATCATGTGTATCTCTGAGTGAAACCTAAGAGGAGTTACTTGAGAATGCCAATGTGTGCTAAGTTAGCACCCCGATGTTGTGGACCATTTGAAGTCCTAGAGAGAATGGGACCAGTGGCATACATACTTGTTTTACCCCCTACTATAAAAGCTCATAATGTGTTCCATGTGTCTGTGTTAAAAAAATATGTACATGATTCTAATCATGTTATCGATTGGACTGTGATACAGGTGGAATGAGAGGGATAATTCTCGGCCAAACCTTAGTGCATCCTAGACATGAAAGAAACAATGCTCCAAACTGAGCCATTATGTAGGTCAAGGTGCAATGGAAGCACTTTGGAGTAGATGAAGCTACATGGGAGCTAGAGGATGCCATGAGATTGGCATAGCCATTTTTTTATATATAATTGTATATACATGGTGTTTTAAACACCAAGTATGGTGTTTCCTTTAAGGGGGGGGAGAATGTAACACCTTGTTTTCCGTGAGACTATAATTATACTAAGACTTCATATATTTATGTTTATGAAGCATGTAATCATTTTTTGATTTAATTAATGAAAACACCAAACCATTGATTGAGAGGGAACAACCTTGAAAGTATTGTCCATGATACACAAGAGGGAATTGATGAAGCAGGGATTGATTGAGTAGTTGGGTGAGGTGGAGTTGAGTTGTTTTAGTGAATAAAACAAGAAGCTTGTTTAACAAGCTAAATTATTCTTGCTAAGCATAAACACGCACCTTCTAGCGTAGTCGATCTAAATGGAGCCACGTGACTAGTTATGGAAGGTCAGGGAAGTGGTTGAGGCAGTTAATGGTTGTTGTCTGAGTGGTATTTTGGAGAAGCAAGGGGCCAATTGATCCAAAAATTATTTTACACCACTTGTTACTTCACATATATACATGTAGTATCTAACTTGATCCAGAATAATTTACTGATCATATTGGGGTGGTTTGTAGAATTTTGATGGTGTGCTTTGAACCCAAAAACTCATAAACTGAAGATTAGCTTGCTTAAAGATAATGTGATGACACAATAGAAAATAAAAGAACTCAAATTACATACTTTTGTTTCATCTTTAAGTTCCATACAATCCAATGAAAATTGTCTTCTCCATCTCAAGTATCAAAAACACATCTAAAATGAGTCACATAATCCAATGGATGCTCTTAAATTCAATAACTCAAAATAATAAAATAACTACACCATTGAAATCCTTGCTAAATTATGGAACTTTTGACTATATAAAAGTCGACCAATTTCCAAACTAGCTCAATTTCAAGAAAAACAATGCATTAAATGCCCATTAATGAAAAATTGAGAAAAAAAAAAAAAAAGTTTTACAAATGACTTCAAATCACAAAACATACCTCATATTCATGATCCTTGTGAAAAACTGCATAGAATTGATATAAAACACTTGAAATTTTGTCAAGGTACTATTTGGCACACTTTATGGTGCAACACAAAATTAAGCTTGTACTTGCATATACTTTTGTATGGTTCGTACCATCTCAAAATTCATGGCTTGTCTCGATATCCATGCACCTAGAAATTTGTGCATAGGGATGTGTGTAAATGTTGGGATCTATGTCCATTAAATTGGCCTGGTCCTAAAACTACCCACGTGGATTTAATGTCAACTAAAACTAAAAATAGTAGAATCTCGTTAAGTATGAGGTTGTTGGTACATTGGTTAGAACCTCTTGCTATTCTAGCGGAGGTCTAGGTTCAATCCTCCACATGGAATATTTGTTACTTTATTTGGTTTAATATACAATTACATGGTATATATATAACATAAGATATGTCTCATGTGTGGATTAAGGTTAAGCTCCCCGCAGAATTAGCATTGGTCATGTGGTAACATATGTGGACCAAGGATTGGGGGCTAGACCTCGGCCCCTTTCCACCCCGAAACGAACTTTAATACAATTTCAAATGAATTATATGCCATGATATGGTTAAGTGATAATCGGTGGTATGTTGGTTATGCATGCTATGTTAAGACTTTGGTGGTCACGAAAGTCATGGGGTCGAACCTTGTTGACTCCAAAATTTTACAATACATTAACTATATAGGGAAATGGGAATCTTCCACGTGGAAACTTCTCATTGGCCACCTAATGCCACATGTCAACACACCATTAGACCACTCGGAGGGTACGAATGCCAACTCAGTGGTTGACTCATCTGCCCAGTCAGCTGATCAGTCCACGTGGAACCTTGGGGTGTGGCCACATCACATGTGTGGTCGTGTCAAGTATCACTGTACAGACATGACACATGTCCTTTTTACCCCTTTGACTTTTGACTTTGACCTGGTTGACCTAAAATTTGACTTCCCATAACATTTGCATACGAAATCTGTTTGAATTGTCGTTTGCATCGTTGAAAAGCTAATGATGAGCTCTACAAAATGATGTCATTTTCAAGACAATTTGAGATGATCTAATTTTAAGCATTTATGGACCCCTTGGGACCTTTGTGAGCGTTCCAGATCCTCCTGGACCTCTGTGAGCATTCCTTAGATCCTCCTGGATCACACCTTCCCACTGAAATTTTGGACCTCCAAAAGTATAGATATTCAACAACTTAGTGATGATAACTCTAACTCGCTCTTCCATCTTACTGAAATGTTCATATCCAGTAACTTAGTGATGAAGCTTCTTCACTCTTCCATCTTGTTTATTCTTTTGCAATTAAGTCTTCATCTTGGGTCTTTGATCTTAGGTACTATATCATTGTACTCCTATTTGTTTCTCTAGAATACAGCTATGAGTTTGGCCTCTGGCACTATAGCTATTATGATATATAACTCTAGTTTTGGTTAATAGATTCCCTGACAAGAAAAATCTTGTTCATTGAATCTCTACAATACCTCTATTTTATATTTCAATATCTACTCCCATCTCCTTCTGTTGAAGATAGTCTATCTCGGTCAATATGAAAACAAGTCAAATGTTGATCTATGCCTTGCCCATTTGGACTCTTTGTTCTCCTTGATGTATCTATAGAAGTCCCTAAATGAATACTTTGTCCATTTCCGCTTCTTCCTTGAAAAAAATTATGCTTGTATTGTATCATATGTACTTGATTACTTATGTTCAAGGTATACATCTATACAAACATGACATAGTATTTAAATATGCTTATAACATGCACCTTTATGTGCCTCTTAAAAGAGGTTTGTTTATCCTTTACCAGCTCTAGAAAGTTTTGCATTGCTTTGATGCTCTTCCTGCTCCTAAACTACATGTTCCAACTTCCTGCCTGCTTTTGTTCCTTCATTTTCAATTCTTTAGAATCAAGAATTTTGTCTAAGACAATTCGATCCATATGTATCCCCTTAGTTGATTACAAGACAATACAATTGTCCATATTGTTGTCTAGAGGCTATGAAATCTTCATAACAAGATTCCTCTCATTGTAAAACAAAAAATATAGGAGGCTATCCATAAATCTCTTTAATGAGATTCCTCTCACTCTATAACAAAGTGTAAAGGCAACTATATAGAAATATCTAACAAGATTACTCTCGCTCTTTACAACATATAAGGTGGAAATATAGAAACTAGCTTTAAAAAATTCCTCTCACTCATACAAGGTGGCAATATAGAAATTTACAGAGTCCCTCTCTCTCTTATAAATTACAATGAGTGGCTTACAATCCTTCTAATAGACGTCAGGATATTTACACATATGCATATTATATTTACAAAATATACATATTTACACATATGCATATTATATTTACAAAATATACATATTTACAAAATGTGAAACATGGTTTACTTATGGACTCATTCTCCCCATTGTACTGGGAAGAGTCTTGCAACTTCCGACCTATGACAATGCCTCTAACGTTGATGTTGAATCTGACATTGAATATGATGTAGAATCTGATGTCGAATCCAAGTAACCATTGGACCAAACTATCGGTATTCCCAGTAACATGTATAACCTCTCCTTGTGGATACCAAGTACCATTGTCATATCTAGAGTAGCTTCCCTTGCATACACAAGTACTCAGACATTCTGGAATGCGATTGCATAACTATCATCCTCAAATGTTGCAACTGAGAGCAATTTTACCTTTAAGTCTAGAGCATACGACATATGTTCGATTCCTAGAAATCCTTTCGACTCAAGCTGTAATCTTACATATCCATACCCCTTTATTGCTTGTATGGTATTGGTTCCAAATCCCACAAAGAAATCTTTGTCACATTCTGAGAAAGTCAAAAATATTGATCTCATTCCAACCATGTGGTGAGATGAGCCATTATCCATGAACCATTCTTCAATGTACTCATAAATCACTTTTCCAAGACCATCCATCAGGAATTATTCTTTCTCAAGCCTTTAAATAAGACCATTGACTTCATCTATAGCATTTTTTGCTTGTCTTCTTACAAGTGTCTTCACATCCTTCAGGTTTTTCTTCGAACAGAAGTGTAGGTAAAGTGTTCAACACTTCTCAATACGATGTCCACTCTTACCAGAATAAGAGCATAGTGTCTTGTTCCATGATCCCTTCTTATCATTCCTCCTTTAGCTCTAACTCAAGAAATTATTTGCCTTCTTCTTGGAGGGATTTACTTACATAGACTGTCTTCTCAGATACTTCTCCACATCATGGTTTCTAGTTCCATGGGAATCACATGGATAACTATACCATTCACCGGTGGGAAAAGTCTTCATTCCTTCTCTTGTAGCATGCACATCTTTCCCTGGAGATGATTTGCACATTTTAGTCTTCTTTGAACTATAAGGTAAGGTCAATTGCTTATGTAGGTTTTCTTCATGTGAGGTTCTATTTGCCTCAACTACCCTCCAACACTCTTCATCTTGATGGGAAAATGAAGAGCCTTCTTTCTCAATCATGTTCTTGGAAGGAGATAGTGTAAGACAGACTATCTCATTTTATGCTTGTTCAACTTTACTAATTGATGGTGCCATCTACATATTTCTCACTAGTTCATGAAAAATACTCACGTGTGAATATTCATCACATATCAGTCGATCTTGCAGCCTTTGCTTCTCTTACTCAAGAGCTTGAAACTAAATTCTTAACTCATAATTCTCTCTTTGTATTTGTCGATTAATGTTCATTTGCAGTCTCAATTTCAAAAGAACTTTACTCATCTTGTTTTCTTGAAAAGAGCCTTCAATATCTTCACCCATTGAACTCTTGGATCTCATCATAATAGCTTGCAACATGCGCCAAAACTAGCTATGATACCAACCTGATCCGAAAATTCTTAGACACCACTTATTTCTTCACATGTATACATGTAGTATCTAACTTGATCTAGAATAATTTATTGATTGTATTGGGGTGGTTTGTAGAATTCTAATGATGTTTTTGAACCCAAAAACTCATAAACTGAAGATTATTTTTCTTGAATATAATGAGATGACACAACAAAAAATAAAAGAACTCAAATTACATGCTTTTGTTTCATCTTTAAGTTCCATTCAATCCAATGAAAACTACATTCTCCATCTCAAGTATAAAAAACACATGTAAAATGACTCACATATGCCAATTTAATGAATGCTCTTAAATTCCATAACTCAAAAAAATAAAATAAATACACCATTGAAATTCTGAAACTTTTGACTATAAAGTCGACCAATTTCCAAACTAGCTCAATTTCATGCTCTTTGGCATGTAAAACAATGAATTAAATGCCCATTAAAGAAAAATTGAGATTTTTTTTTTTTTACAAATGACCTCAAATCACAAAACAGACCTCATATCCATGATCCTTGTGAAAAATCATGTAGAATTGATATGAAACACTTTAAATTCCTTCAAGGTACCATTTGGCACACTTTATGGTGCAACACAAATTTAATCTTGTACTTGCATGTACTTCAGTACAGTCTATACCTTCTAGAAATCCATGCCCAGTCTCAAGATCCATGCACCTCAAAATCTATGTATAGGGATGTGTGTAAACATTGGGATCTGTTCCCATTAAATAGGCCCAGTCCTAAAACTACACATGTGGATTTAGTGGCAACTAAATCTGCTAAGTATGGGGTTGTTGGTACATTGGTTAGAACCTCTCATTGTTCTAGTAGAGGTATGGGTTTAATCCTCTACATGGAATATTTGTTAGTTTATTTTGTTTAATATATAGTTACATGGTATTTTTTTTCTTCGGAATACAACATGGGAAACCCCTGAGTATTTCCCCACATTTCGTGGATGGTAAACAGGGTAAACCGTTCGGCCTGATTATGGGCCTAACCCAATGGGGACATCAAGTGAGGCCCTAAACATGCTCTTGGCCAGGGATTCGAGCCCAGAACCTCATTCGAGCAAACAATGACACTCATCCACTTGAGCTAACCCACCGGGCTGGTTACATGGTATATGTATAGATAGATAGATAGATAGATAACATAAGTTATGGCTCTTGCGTGGATTAAGTTTGAGCTCTCTGTGGACTTAACATTGGTCATCTGTTAACATATGTGGACCAGTGGTTGGGGGCTAGCCCTCGGCCCCTTTCCACCCCCAAACGACTTTTAATACAATTTCAAATCCATGATATGGTTAAGTGATAATGTGAGGTATATTGGTTATGTGGGCTATGTTAAGACTTCTGTGGTCACAGAGGTCATGGGGTCAATCCCTATTCACTCCAAAATTTTACAATACATTAACCATATATACCAATAGGAAGTTTCCATGTGGTAGTTTCTCATTGGCTAACTAATGCCACGTGTCAATGCACCATTAGACCACTTGGAGGGTATGAATGCCAACTCAGTCGTTGACTCATCTTCCCAGTCAACTTAGTGATGATAACTCTAACTCACTCTTCCATCTTACTGAAATGTTCATATCCAGTAACTTAGTGATGAATATTCTTCACTCTTCCATCTTCCTGATTCTTTTGGAATTAAGTCTTCATCTTGGGTTTTTGATATTAGTTACTTGATCGGTGTACTTATGTCTGTTTCTATGGAATATAGTTATGACTCTGGCCTCTGGTGCTATAGATAATATGATATATATAGCTTTGGTTCTGGCTCATAGATTCCCTAACATAAAAAGTCTTGTTCACTGAATCTTTGCAATACATGTATTTTGTATTTCAACATCCACTCTCATCTCCTTCTACTAAAGATAGTCTATCTTGGAAAATATGAAACCAAGTTGAATGTTGATCTAAGTCTTTCCCATTTGGAATCTTTGTTCTATAGGATGTATCTATAGAAGTCCTGAATGAATATTTTGTCCATTATCGCTTTTGCCTTGAAAAACATTATGCTTTTACTGTTATCATCTGTACTTGATTTCTTTTTTTCAAGGTATACATATATACAAACATGAAATAGTTTTTAAATATGATTATAGCATGCACCTTTATGTGCCTCTTAAAAGATGATTATTTCTCCTTTACCAACTCTAGAAAGTTTTGCATTACTTTGATGCTCTTTCGGCCCCTGAACTACATGTTACAACTACCTACATCCTTCTATTTCTTCTCTTTTAGTTATTTAGAATCAAGAACGTTGTCTAAGACAATTCGATCCATATGTAGCCCCTTAGTTGATGACAAGACAACACAATTTTCCATATTTTCTTCTAGAGACTTTGAAATCTTCGTAACAAGATTCCTCTCACTGTAAAACAATATATATAGGTGGCTATCCAGAAATTGATTTAAGGAGATTCCTCTCACTATATAACAAAGTGTAAAGGAGGCTATCTAAAAATCCCTAACGAGATTACTCTCACTCTTTACAACATATAAGGTGGCAATATATAAACTCTCTTTATAGAATTCCTCTCACTCATACAAGGTGGAACTATAGAAATTTACAGAGTCCTTCTCGCTCTTATAATTTACAATGAGTGGCTTGCAAGCCTTCTAATAGACTTTAGGAGATTTACACATATGCATATTATATTTACAAAATTTAAAACATGGTTTACTTATGGACTCATTCTCCCCAGTGTACTGGGAGGAGTCTCGTAGCTTCCAACCTCTAACAATGCCTCTAACGTTGATGTTGCATCTAACATTGAATTTGATGCAAAATTTGATGTCGAATACAAGTAACCATTGGACGAAACTATCGGTCTTCCTAGTAACCTATATAACCTTTCCTTGTGGATACCAAGTAACATTTCCATGTCTAGAGTAGCTTCCCTTGAATACACAAGTACTCAACCATTCTGGAATGTGACTACATAACCGTCGTCTTCAAATGCTACAACTGAGATCAGGTTTACCTTTAAGTCTGGAACATAAAACATATCTTCGATTCCCAAAAATCCTCCCAACTCAAGTTGGAAACTTACATATCCATACCCCTTTATTACTTGTCTGGTATTGGTTCTAGATCCCACAAAGCAATTTGTGTTGAATTCTGAGAAAGTCAAAAATATTGATCTCATCCCAGTCATGTGGCGAGATGAGACATTGTCCACAAACCATTCTTCGATGTCTTCATAAATCACTTTTCCAATACCAACAATCAAGAAGTATTCTTTCTCAAGCCTTTCAGTAAGACCATTAACTTCATCTGTAGTTGCTCCTTCTTTTCTTCTTACAAATGTCTTCACATCCTTTAGGTTCTGCTTCGGACATAAGTGCAGGTAAATTGTCCAACACTTCTCAATATGGTGTCCACTCTTACTACCATAAGAGCATAGTGTGTTGTTCCATGATCCCTTCTTATCATTCCTCCTTTCCCTTTAACTTGAGAAAAGATTTTCCTTCTTATGGGAGGGATTTACTTGCATAGACTGTATTCTCGGATATTTATCCACATCATGGTTGCAAGTTCCATGGGAAGCACATGCATAACTAGACCATTCACCAGCGGGAAAAGTCTTCATTCCTTCTCCTGTAGCATGCACATCTTTCCCTAGAGATGATTTGAAAATGTTACTCATCTCTAAACTATAAGGTAAGGCCAATTGCTTATGTAGGTTTTCTTCATATGAGGTTCTCTTTGCTTCAGCTACCCTCGAGCACTCTTCATCTTGACAGGAATATGAAGAGTCTTCTTTCTCCATCATGTTCTTGGAAGGAGATAGCGCAAGAGAAACTATCTCATTCTCTACTTGTACAACTTTACTGATTGATGGTGCCATCTACAACTTTCTCTCTACTTCATGAAAAATACTCAAGTGGAAATATTAATGAAATAACAGTGGATCTTGCAGCCTTTGCTTCTCTTCCTCGATAGCTTACAACTGCATTCTTAACTCAAAATTCTCTCTTTGGATTTGTCGACTAATGTTCTTTTGCAGTCTCAATTTCAAAAGAACTTTACTCATCTTGATTTCTTGAAAAGAGCCTTCAAGATCTTCACCAACTGAACTCTTGGATCTCATCACAACAATAGCTTGAAACACATGCCAAAACTTGCTCTGATACCAACCTGATTTGAAAAATCTTAGACACCACTTATTTATTCACATATATACATGCAGTATCTAACTTGATCCAGAATAATTTATTGATTTTATTGGGGTGGTTTGCAGAATTCTAATGATGTGCTCTGAACCCAAAAACTCATAAAATGATGATTAGCTTGCTTGAAGATAATGAAATGACACAACAAAAAATAAAAGAACTCAAATTACAAACTTTTGTTTCATCTTTAAGTTTCATTCAATCCAATGAAAATTGCCTTTTCCATCTCAAGAATTAAAAACACATGTAAAATGACTCACATATGCCAATTTAATGGATGATATTAAATTCTATAACTCAAAACAAGAAAATAACTACACCATTGAAATCCTTGTGAAATTCTGAAACTTTTGACTATAAAGTCGACCAATTTCCAAACTAGCTAAAGTTCACTCTCTTTGGCACGAAAAACAATGCATTAAATGCCCATTAATGACAAATTGAGAAAGAATTTTTACAAATGATCTCAAATCACAAAATTGACTTCATATTCATGATCCTTGCAAAAAATTGTGTAGAATTGATATAAAACACTTGAAATTTTGTCAAGGTACCATTTTGCACACTTTACAGTTAACACAAAATTAAGCTTGTACTTGCATGTACTTTTGTATAGTTTGTACCATCTCGAAATCTATTCCTTGTCTCGAGATCCATGTACCTTGAAATCTGTGCATAGGGATGTGTGTAAACATTGGGATTTGTGCCCATTAAATAGGCCCAATCCTAAAAATATACATGTGGATTTAGTGGCAACTAAAACTAAAAATAGTGGAATCCCGCTAAGTATGGGGTTGTTGGTACATTGGTTAGAACCTCCTGCTATTTTAATGGAGGTCTGGTTTCAATCCTTTGCATGGCATATTTGTTAGTTTATTTGGTTTAATATATAGTTAGATGGTATATATACAGTATATAATATATATAATATTCTATATATAGAGAGAGAGAGAGAAAGAATATAATATATATTATATACATAACTTATGGCTCCCATGTGGATTAAGGTTAATGATCCAAAATGGATCCAAGAAGGACTAAAAATCAAAGTTCTCAGAATCAGACGAAACCAACGCCATTTCTTTGAGCTCGTCGCGTCGATTCCAGACATATAATTTTTTCCAAAAATGGACACTCTATGCGAAAGTTATCACATTCTAATCGATTTCCCAAACAGGCAAAAAAGTCAATTGGTCAAAGTCAACAAGCCATATTGCTGACGTCAGCAGTACGACAGGTGACATCATGATGACATCAAGAGGTCACACATGGCACTTGTTTTTGGCGTTTTCAGGGGTATATGTCTACCAATCCAAAATTGACACGTGGCATTGTGTGGATGTGACACATGGCACTGTACGGGCGCGACACGTGGTTGTATGGAATGATGACATAGCCCAATGACAGGCCAACACGTGGCAGTATGGATGACAGGTGGTTGTATGGATGCTGACATGGCAGGGTGACTGGGTAGTACAGATGATGACGTGGCAGTTGACTGGGCAGGTGACTTGACAGTATAGATGCTGACATGGCAAGGTGATTGGGTAGTACAGATGTTGACTAGGTAGGTGACTTGGAAGTATGAATGTTAATGTGGCACAACACATGGTTTTACAATAGTGACATGGCAAGTGACGTGGCAACTGACTGTGCATGTTGATTGGGTTGTTGACTATGTGGTGACTGGACCGTGCGGGCCAATCACAGGGTGACACATGGCCCAATCAGAGGGTGCCACATGGCACCCCGAATTTTGCCAATATTGGTTGGGGTCAAAAAATTTGTTCCACCTCCAAGGGTTTTGAACCCATAACCTTCAGATGAGCTACGTCTTCGTGAAAGGGGGCACACCATACGGGCTCTGTTGTGACTTGTTAAGCCATATGGAAAAATTTGCATTTAAAATGAATATTGGTGCGGGTTTAGGGCTAGCCCCAGTCGAAGGGGGCCAATGCAAGGCCACATGGCACCCCATGCAACTAGATCTATAGACCAGGAGCCAAAGGTGGGCATGAGGAGAGGTTAGCACCATGGCACATGGCTCCATACAACTTGATAAAAGGGTTGGAATGGAGGATTAGGGGCCAGTGCCTAGCGCTCGACCATATGGCAAAGCCCATATGACCAGGGGCTCGGGAGAAAGGGGTTACACCCAAATATTTTCCAAATTTGGGTTTTCAAACTATAGTATAAGATTTTTAATGATTTTTTATGTTGATTTGGGTGGATTTTGCCCATTTTGTGGGGATTTGGAGCCCTTTTGGAGGCCAGATCTTGAGAGAAAGTTGTGATAGGATCACCAACTCAAATCCTATATAAATCAAAGGTTTTTGACAGACCAGGAGGTTCAGATTAGAAGAATAATGATGAGTTTGTGAAGCTTGAAGCCATTTTTATGCAGGGAAACCATTAAGGAAGCAAACTTTGAAGGCCAATTCCGGGAGCTACGCTCAACCTTTTTCAGTGTCGTTAGTTGTGTTGGATTCTTGAGGTCGAGAATAACACATCCAGACCAGTTTGTAATCCTTTTGATACATTTTTTATGTACTTTTTAAGCATTGAAGAGAAATAAGAAAGCCTCCCCCACTGAGACAAAGGCCCGAAGACGTAGGCAATATTGTCGAACTTTGTTAACAACCTTGTTGTTATGGTTAGTTGTTATTTATGCTTATATTATGATCTACATTCTTTATGATGGCTGCAATATTCTCTCATTAAGTTCTTCTCCTTTCCTTAATTCCTAAATGGTAATTGAACACATGCTTAAAACTTAACCAAGTCTTTAAAGATCATTTTCGGATCAGTTAAGCTCCCCACAGACTTAACATTGGTCGTGTGGTAACATATGTGGACAAGGGGTTGGGGGCTATCCCTCGTCCCCTTTCCACCACCAAATGAAATTTAATACAATTTCAAATGAATTATATGCCATGGTATGGTTAAGTGATAATGTGTGGTATGTTGGTTATGCGGGATATGTTAAGACTTTGGTGGTCACGAAGGTCATGGGGTCGAACCCTATTGACTCCAAAAGTTTACAATACATTAACCATATATGCCAATGGGAATATGCCATGTGGTAGCTTGTAACGAACCTCGTATCTACAATGCGTACCCAAAACGCCCAACAAAATACATTCTTCTCATGGCCAAAAACGGTGGTAACAATTTCAACATTGCCAGAACACTCACAACAATACTGCAGAAACGGAATTTGTCGAATATACAATTTCCATAACAATTCCACAATTTCAACATCAATAACATTAAATTGCCGAAAGTAAAAATGCATTATACTTCACCAGTTAAAATCATATCGTTGCCTTTCACTTCCTCGGACGACGTCCCGCGCTCCGTGCCGCGTCCCGCGCTCCATGCCGCGTCCTGCGCTCTGTGCCGCGTCCCGCGCTCCGTGCCACGTCCCGCTTGCCGACCGTATAAATCTCACCGGTACCTCCCAGCCAAATGCTAGGGGTACTCTGCTTCCCCTTAGCCCCCCAAGCCGCAAAGGGGCCACACAAGAACCAGA
>SNQJ01S0019983.1:119123-159575 GCA_010110895.2 Picea sitchensis
CATTTTGTTTGTAAGCATATTTCAGTCATTTGTTATTAATGAAATGAAGTCTTATTTCCGCTGCATCTCTGCGTTTATGTGTATTTCTATATTTCATTGTGTTCCTACATAAATCCGGATCATGCACATAACTGCTTTGTGTATTCTTAACAACTCACAATTGATCCAAATCCATTTACAAATTGAGTTTTGTTGTGTTTATCGTGAGGCTCTGTAATGGTAGGTATTCAACTCAGAAAAATCATCGCAGGCAGGTATTTATCTTAATTGTCTCTAAATTTCATGTGATTTAGAGAATACTAAGTTAAACTATTTCATTTTGTAGAAACGATGCCACCTAGACAATCAGTGACTCATCGGTAACCAAAGACCCCTAAATGAGGAAGTAAGAAAATCATAGAGGCATCCATCTCAGTTGCTAAGAAGATGGATTTTTCCCTTAAAGAAGAGTCGGAGATCAGAATGTCACAGATAAGCCAACAAATCCACGTCTACTCTTCAGATACATAGATAATAATACAACATCCAAGGTAATTCTTCCTTCCTAGCTAGATTTATACAACAAAATCGAGTATAAATATTTCCCATAGTTTACACCTGACAGTGACTCGAAGGTGAGGGAATTAGATGATCAGGACTTCCATAACATCAAGCGATGTTCATTGTATATGGTAGCGGCAAAGACACATGTCTTTTCATGTGTTGATCTTTTGGAGTGGATCATTCATCATGTAGATGCAGAGAAATTCATGTTGAATAACAAATATGGATAATGTATTATGTATAGGTGTATTATTGCCGACAGAGGTAAGCATGTATTATAAACTCAAGGATGTTGAAGTCAGGTTGAACAAGGATTTTCTTGTGGAATTTTATGAACGCCATAATATCGGTCAATTGTTAGAATCCTGGTGGAGGGAGGATAAGAAATTTTTGAATCATCCATTAGGGTGGTACAACACATGGAACCTCCGAGAATCCTACATTTTCCTAATGGCCTTGATATGTCATTTATACAGAGAAAAGGATTGCTCTAGGTTCTCTTAAGCCTCTATGTTTCCAACTCATACATTTGGTACATCTAGAAACACTTTTAACAAGGGAGATATTATTTCGAAACAATTGAGCACAAGGATAGAGGAAGTGCAAAGCCCAAAACTCGGAGAAACTCTTGCATTATACATGGCATCTTATCTCTTGGATATGATATGTGTTAGGAATTTTTTCCATGTTCTGAGCCTAAGCTAGCATATTTTTGAAGTTCCTGTATATGTTTGCTTTAGCATCCTTTGGGAGAAAATGTACAAAATATAAATTGATCTAATATATGATGGTTTCATAGCTCGAGTATATTCTTTAATTTTTAAACAAGACTAACAAATAGTATCTGAAGCATCAAGGAAAGTAGAATTGAATATTGGGAAATGGTACTTAGAGGAAATAAACACATATATCAGAATTTTCGGAGCCATCGAAGAACCATACTTATTTCCAATCCATGTGCCTGAAAAGCTGGTGTTAGACGAAATTTTCTACCAAACCATACTGCATAAGTTCAATGCATCTCTAGTAAAGGATAAAAAGAGAATATTTATTCCCTACAGGTTTTATGTGGGCTACCATTTCGAGAAGGATACTACATAGTCTAGACAATAATCTCAAAGTCAGATAAAGTATAGGTTCACCACCGAGAGATACAGGAAGAAAAACCCTAGGGAGATGGTATCTGAGCATGTTATTCAAGTGGTGTCTCATTGTTCATACCCACATGAACATTTTGAAGACAAAATCTTCACAGATAATGTCGCAAACTAGGATGAAGTTTTACAGAGGAAATAAAAACCAGACCTGGTCAAGTTCATGGCCCTGTTTGGGAATAAATAATTAGACTTCCTAGAGAAATAAGTAGGGCAATAGAAATGGTGCAAGCTCGACAAGAAGGTATATAACATATAGTGGATATATCAGAGGCACAAAACCTCTTAGAGGAAGTTGAAAGGATGATGAAATTGCAAATGGAAATTGTCATAATGTCAGAAGTTGCATCTGTGTTAATAACTCCAATCACCATTGAAAGAGAAAAGGAGAAGACAACCCCTTAGAATACCTCAATGGAGGAACACGATCCATAATAGTCTTCATGGAGAACACTGATAGGAGGAACAGGAAACGAGCCTATGGTTTTTTTGAATTTCCTAAGATAAGTATCCCTTGTCATTTCTAACTTTATCTTAATATATAGTGATAGAAAGGAGGTAGACAAGTTAGTGCCTATTTTAAATGAATAAGTAACAGAGGTGTTAGACATGACTTCCAAAGAACCAAAGTTTTTAGGAAAGGAAATTAACTTGAATACAATTGAAGGGGATCACAACACCCAAAACTAAACACCACAACCATTGGGTGAAGAAGGAAGCAACCTCAAAGGTTGCATTGAACTAGGAGATAAAAATGAGAATGGTAATCAAGCTGCCATTGAGAGAAGTGATGCACCAACGAAAGGAAAGGATCAAGGAAACCCAAGTGTTGAAGATTCATCAGGAGGTAACACCAACAAAGGAAAATACTATGCAAGGATAAAAGGTAAAAATCACTTGAGGAAATCACTATGGAGCCTTCAACACATTCCCCACCCCCAGGGTCATCAATCCTAGTGAAAAATGAAACATTAAAGATCATGGTTAATTCCCCAGGTACATAGAAAATTGCAAATTCATCTATTGGGATAGAGATGGGGTCAACAAGAGCTTCTGCAAATTCTCAAATGACTCAATAAAAATATAAAGGAACTAGTCATGAGAAGCCTGAAGTCAACAAAGGAAAAGAAACAATACTTGATCATTTTCATACACTAGGAAGTTTAGGAAATTCCCTCTCATGGGGGGATCAGTCGATCCCATAGCCGGTTGATGAAGTAGTCGATGTTAAAACCATTACTTATGATAGGAAGAGACAATTATTTAGGAATATAAAATTATTGAATTTCAAATGAAAGACTACAAGGATGATTACTTTTCTTTATTAAAGAAAGAAACACAACAAACACCTAGGTGAGGGATTTTTTTAACAAAGACGCTCAATAAACAAATGAAACATAATGCGAAAAAGGACAATGCAGATATGCAAAGCTTGCAAAGAATGGTTAAGAATTTGTCCAACACAATTGTAGACAGGAATAGGAATGCAAGGAAAGTCACATCAAACCCTAGGCCTTACACAAATTTCTTTAGAAAATATGCACCTTTTAAAGCCTTAGATCCCACTCCTTCCAACTTAAAAATTGACTTGGGAGAGTCACCTCAGATTCATATTATAACTATCATCAAGAACATCATTTAGAAAGGGATTTCCCTCAAATATCGAGGAAAATGAAGTTAGTGAACCACCTGAGAAAACAACTATGGTTCTATTGGATGTAAGTCACACATCATCTTTTGACTTTCCTATAGAAGAAGAAGAATTTATTGAAATCTTGGCAGTATAAGGCACCGATCACACAAAACCAACCTATCATTGCACAAGCTACTAAGAGAACCCAAAAATCTGCGCCTTTAGCTCACTGACCCCACCGCTGATTTTTTTCCTTAATATGTTAGCTCACGAAACCGCAAAGCTAGAGTATAATGTGGTAGAATACCTGAAGAAATTGAAATCTAACATTTCGGTGATGGACTTGTGTAAAATTCCTAAACAAAAAGATTCATTGTTGCAATCCCTATATGAGGAAAACAAACTCATGTCATCAAGCTTGGGTACATTAATCCTCGTGGAGATTTATAATCATAACAAGAATACAATGACAGTCGATAAGAAGCCTAGGTCATCTATTCTACCTTTTATGTTAACCTTTGAAATTTATAATAGGAATGTTCACAATTGTTTGGTTGAATATAGTGCTTCCTCCAATGTTATGCCTCTTTATATATGAAAGAAGTTAAATGATACCCCTACCAAAAGAGAAATTCATATAATTCAACTATAAAATACTGAAGTCAAATTTATTGCAGAGTTAAAGGATGTTATGATTAGGATTTCCTCTAACCCAAAGTTTCATCAAGTCATAGATATCATAATTGCATACATTCTAGAGGCCTATGGAATGTTGTTAAGAAGGGACTGGTCTGAAACATTACATGGATATTTTAGTACATATTGGTCCCACATATGGTTACCATTTAAGGGAAACCCCAACATGATAAGGATCAATCGAGAAAAATATTTGAAGCATACTATCACATACTTTTGAATCCCCTAATGAACCTTCCTCTACTAAATTCCCAGTCTTTGGAAATTACTTGTGCCAGTCCTATTTCAGTAATTTATCGCCCTATTTTTTTGAAGTGTTACAATACCAGAGGTAAAAATTCTCACTTCATGACATTCCTAAAATAATTGAGAAATGTAATAAGTCTGGAAAAAATACCCATGCTCAAGCCGACAACACTAAAACGACAGTTCCAAAGGTGGATTGGAACAAGAGAGTTCCAAATTTTTTGTTTGAAATATGGACTATGTACTTGATGGATAAAAATATCAACAAGGGGATGGCATTGGATGGATTTTCATTCATCTAGAAGGAAAAATTATATTTTTGTCCTATAGATTGGAATTTGAGTGCACAAACAACACTGTCAAATACAAGGTGTTGGTCCAAGGACTTAAGAAAGCTATTGATTTAAATGTCAAGGAGATATTTGTACTTGGGGATTCAAAAATCATCATTAAACATGTCAAGAACGCTATCCATTGCAATTCCCCCCATTTGAGAAATTATCAACAGGATGTTCATAGCCTAATAAACAATTTCCTAGAATTCAACATCACAATCATACCTCGATCCAAAAATACATTCGAAGATTCTTTAGCCACAACAAATTCGAGGTTGTCTCCCTTAGAGGACTATGAAGCCTCGAGGTTTTCCATAGAATTTTAATACAAGCCTTAGGTCCTAGATAACATTTCTAACTAGAGGGTATTTGAGGGAGATGACAAGATCATATCCTTTTTTACTAATGAAGAAAAATTTAGGGATTTGGCCATTGACGATGAATTTTTTCAAGAAATTATTGCAAGACATGATAATAAAATCCCTGACCTAACAAAAGGAAATGAATCGAACCAACCTAAAATCCAAACTATACATCAGGGATTAATCAGTCTTAAGAGCCTATTTAACTTGCGAGAAAAACTTAAGAAAACGAAAAATACCAACATCAACAGTTCATGTGCATTCTATGAAGTCATAAATCTAGGAATTGTTGACAACCCCCAAAACGCCAATCTCGGGAGATCACTATCACCTGAGGAAAAGAAGGCATACCTAAGGTTGTTCAAAGAATACCAGGACATGTTTGCATGGTCATATCAAGATTTGAAAAAGTATGACAGAAGGATCATTCAACACACTGTTGACTATTAAAATTGCAACGAAGTTTTGCCCACAAAGTGTTTCTAAAGCCTATTATTATAAAATCTAAATAATACTAGTAGGTGGGACCCCCTTGTAGATTGGATATCAGGTCTGGTGCTTATTTTATGTTGTGCTACTATTTGACACTACTTACATGGTGATATAATCTTGGTTTATTGGAAATTGAGAAGGCATCCTTTGTGTTTTGTGCTGCTCTAGGCTCAAGTTCTATTTTACAATGACCTATGTTATCCTTGTTATCACCGCTATCTGTTATTGGGATATATTACTAGGAGACCTGCACAATAAACATTTTAGCAATAACATACACAAGCAATTGGAAAAGGTAAAAAGACAATATAAAATCAAAGGGAAGAAACTAAAACCATGCTATATACTATACAACATGCATCAATTTTTAATGAGTTGTTGTATCCTAGCTATTAAGTTAATAGCTATGCGATTTTTTTGAGTTATATAGTTGATATGCATGGTGATTATGTTATAGCATAATTTGATCACGCTATTGGTGATGGTTCAATACATGGTTTACTTAATTGGCTTATATAGTTGATATGTAATATGTTCAAGTTGGAAATGGAAGGTATGATGTGAGTGGCGCGTTTGACAAGTAATGGATGTCAATTCCAATGCATGGTTTAAATGAATGGTTGATGGATTAATGGTTGGCGCGTACTAATGAATTAATTAACTATGGGTGTAGGCGACATGCATTTACTGCACATCACCCTTGCACCTTTTGTTGGCTGCCACCCTATTCGGGATATTCTTCAACCTTGTTGTTGTGGTTATGCTCCAATTTTTAAGCATGGAGGAATTGCTCGTCCAACTCACATTTTAAGGTGCTTGGATTACAGGTATGTATTTTTTTTCCATCCATGAGTTTTCTCTGTTTATGAAATAGATATTGACTTGAATGTATGGGTTGTTATTTCATTAAGTATTGCAACTGTATAAAATTGTGATTTTTGGAATAAAGCGTGATGGTTTTCTCTACAATAATGTTGAAGTCATAGTGTTATTGGTCATCCTGGGTGTTAGCAGCCATAAGGGCTCGCTGTTATCCTTTCTGGTTTAGTTGGAATTTTTTTTTGTTTGGTTTTGGGTGGCTAGTTGTCTTCATGCATTCATATCATCTTACCTAGTCTTTGGATTTTATGGGGTTTTAAGGGTTGGAAGAACTTTGTGTCACTGCGTTTTGTTCACTTGGGCATTGGGTTGTTTTCGCTATAAATGGTCGCATAATGGGTTATATTTCTCTTTCTCAACCCTGTTTTCACCTTAACGTTGTAGTTGGTTGACTGGAGAGCCACGAGGGTAATACCCTATGTGTATTAAATATCATTACCAGGTCAAATTAGATCCTTTATTTTATGTTATTACCTACCCCTATTGCGGGATTTGTTACCTTGTCCACGAATAAATTGTGGTTCTCTCTGTGTATGCACCATTGGTCTTGGAGGTTTTCACCATTGAAAGGAGTTGGCTCTATCTTTCGCTTTGTTGGACACAGAGAAAAACCTTAACTCTATAGGTTTGAGGGTTGATAGAGAAGACTGGTGTGGCCTGTCGGGTTTACTATTGGTTATTGTTGATGGGTATTGTCAACAAAATTGATTACAGGCTTGCCCAGTTGATCATGTGACAATCGTGTAGGATTTGGTATCTAGTCACTTCCTGTTTTATTACAATCGATACACCCTGCATGGTTATTTGGATAGATCAAATACACAGTCATTGTCCTGGTGTTTTGATAACCCAGTATTGTTTTTAATTGAGTAAGTCACAATGTCGCTTCATGTTGATGTGTGGGTATGTGTGGTTTCCATAGTATGTTAGGTTGGGTTGTTGATTATTATGACAGACTAAGTAATAAGCTCAACATTGAATTGGTTGATTGAAGATTGGGGTTGATACACAATCACTATCTGTTGCATTAAATATTATTGGGATGTTAAACTCGGCATTGGTTACAATTGTTTAATGATGTTCACACATAATGCATTTGTATGTGTGGTGTTCCTACACCACTAATAAATGGCCACTATAACTATGAGTTATTTTTGGTCCAAATGGTTATTGCAACCGAGATGACTATAGCAATTCCATCCATTGTATGCATTATGGTTATTTGATTGTTTCATTAAGGTTGAGCCTGGGTTTTACACAACATGGTTTTAATTGCAGTTTGATCAATTTGAAGAAATATTGTATTAGATTGAGAGCTCGACACAATGGGTTGAGTTAATATTGTGATTATGTGTTTAGAATTGTCAAATGGGAATGTTGCATCGTGGTGTTTTGGGTGGCTGCCCACTGTGTATGATATGGATATTTTCGGTTTCACACTCAGAGATAGTCACAGAGTTTGAAACATGGCCTTGTTATAATTCGATTATTTGTATTATGAAGTCAGATATGTTGTTGTTGCCTCGTTGTGTTGGATGAATAACTGAGAATTTTAAATGTTGAGATTCAAAGAAACATTTGTACTTGTACAGTCATAGAAATGAAATTGTGTTTTGTCAAATGGTTGTTTATTTCTCAGTTTAGTGTGAGTTGAAATGGTGATTGGTTATTTGGGTGTTTAGAAGACAAGCTAGGATCTTTGCAAAATGAATATGGATCATTTTGTTGACTATCCATTGGGTATGTTAAATGAATTTCATGCACGGTGACAGGCACGAGTGTTGTGACACTATGACCACAGTGCAGTTTAATTATTAAATAAATGTAAAGACAGAATCGAGCATGATTTTTATGCACGCATTTGATGAGAAAAGTGAAAGTAATTGACTTTGTATTTATTTGGAAATTGCTAATGGATAAATGGGAGAAAATAGATCTACCCTATAGATTGTTGTGGAATGCATACTATTTTGATTGATTGTCACTATGTAAATATTTGGTTATGAATAGTGAACTAGTTAATACATAGTAGTTGTTATTGGATCACAATGGTCATTTGGTTGGCGTATTTCCTTTTTTAGAATGGTGATATGGATTACTTGATTAATTTTATGAACAATACCCACTCTAATTCCCCACCATTGTTTCTCTTTTCTCTAATTACAACGCCATCGCCTTCCCACATTCATTTTTCACTCCCTGTTCTAAAATTGATTACAGTCAAGAAAAATTATGTGCTGAAGCAGTTGGCAGAAGTAGTGTCTTGGTTGAATTACAATGATGATTTATTTGGTTTGTAGTTGATTTTTGTTTTCCTTGAGTAGTAACATCTTTTTTCCCCCTCATCATACCATGTTTTTCTCAATACAAACCCCTCACATATCCTAGGACCCTTTATTCACCCCATGCTCATCGATTAACAATTGAACAATTTGTATGGATTGGATTGCACGAGTCTAACACATTGTTGAGTCAAAATCTATTTCATATTTTTAAGAGTTGTCATGTATTGTTATTTAAAAATGTTATTTTCTAATCAATAATGCATGCAGGAATGAGTTTTTTCCGTTAAGGTAGCCATGGCCGAGGAAACCGAGGGAGAGGTAACTGGACCATAGGCCCAATAAGGCCAAGGTTCTCCATACATTTTGATGTTGACTCACAAGATCTTGGTGAGTTGTTTTAGGATGGATTTTTCAATTGGATTGGGAAAGGAGTGGTCCAACCTAGGCCTGAAAGGCCTCTTTTCCAAGTCTCGCAATCCCATGGTATCCTTGTTCCTCCTCACATCTCATTGCAACCCGAGGTTCCTGGAAATGACAGATGGAAAGAGATTTTCCACCCGACAATTTCCCAACATTGTGGCTGGCCTAATTTATCCCTACGTGCTCCTCCACCCATTAACCCCATTGTCCAAGCTTCCCCCCACTCACTAGTGCAGTCCTCTCATGCTAGAAAAAGGTTGAAAACCAAAGCCCACCATGCCCTTGACAAAGGAAAAGCCATTGTTTTGCCTTCCTCACCCTCCAATGGCTCTAAAAAATATATGTCTTCCCAGATGCATTTGAGGGATGATTGTTCCCACGTGATCGGTGAGATTAAGCCTAAAGGCTCAGTGCAGCCAAAGGCAATTTCAGGAAAATCGAACGGTGACAACAACAATCAAGGAAAGATTGCATCTCAGAGTGGGAAATATGGATTTTGAGTTTTTTAATTTTATCTATTGCTAATGACAGTTGACTTCAGAAATTTTTGGACAACATGTTTTATATTAGGATATATGAGTAATATTTTTTTTTTTTTAAATAATTTCAAATATCATGAGATAAATTGTCAAATGTGAATATGATGATGGGATCCACAAGGAAGTGTGTTTTTCTTAACTAACTAGTTATGTTATGATTGTTATGAGCCAAAGGGAGTCACAAGGGGTTCCACCTACTAGTTATTATTTATTTATAACCCTTATTATGATTATTACTTTTCCCCCTTAACTAAAACGTTGGTTGAATCTTTAGTTAACTTAACTAATGAGGTGGTTCAACTACCTCAACCAATTCTGATTTTCTTAAAGGATAAAGGAAAGGGAGGAACAAGCAGGAGATAGAAGCAGAAGCATACTAAGGTTTTCTCTTTGATTTTATGTTTAGATAGTTCAATTTTCATTCATTCATGTATTCATCACAAGACTAATTCTCTCTTATGATAATAGGGTCTTATTGTAGACAACAATATTCAGGGCTGAATTACATCATTCAAGCACTTGTTTTTCAAAGGTGTTGATATAGATTTGATAGTCTGTGTAGACTTGTCTGCTTGTGAATTAGTTTTCATGACTAACAAAGGCTATTGTAAAGAGTTGAGTGGGAATAAATTTGTGGCAAGATGATCCAACTTTTAGAGTTCAGTTTTGGTTTTTTGTTAGAGGTCTTTTTGTATGTTCCATTGGGGACATCTAAGTTTGACTTTGGTCCAAAATTTTTGTATGAGAATTTGTAAAGAAAATGACACTTTGGTGAATTTGAATGAAATAAAGGATTTCTTTATGTCTCATCTGTCTTGATTATCATCTTGGTGTCTTTACTTCTATATTTACATTTATTTCATCAACTGTTATATTCAGAAAATTACATAAACAGTAAATTTCCAGCAAGCTTTTTTATTAATAAAAGACTAGCCTAAGCACTTGTAATTAATACTTGTGAGTTAGGATGTTATTTTTGTTGGCTATAAACATAGGGTAATATTCCCGTCTATTTTTATTTAGCCAAGAAGAATTTGAAAATGCTTGAGTAAGATCAATTCATATATTTTCCTCAACACACACTATCCCATTAAGACCCGAGGTCAAGCCTTTCCATCAAAATATATGCAAATTTCACCCATCCATGGAACTATTGATGTAGAAGAAACTAAATAAAATGTTATATGAAAAGATAATATTCCAAGTAAGACGCTCTGTATGGGTGGCCAATCTGGTACCGGTAAATAAAAGGTCTAGGGAAATATTCTTATGTATATATTTCATAAATCTCAATATGGCCTCAAAACAAGATAACTAACCCATCCCCTCCATGGAAAAACTTCTACAGACCGTATCAAGAGAACATATCATCTCTCTTCTATATGTATTCTCAGGATATAACAAGGTGTTAGTATCATAGGAGAACATATTGAAAACAACCTTCTGAACTAAATGGGGGGAATTTTTCCACCAATGCATTCCATTTGGTATCATCAATGAGGGAGATACTTTCTAAAGAGCCATGGATGTGGAATTTCGGGGATTAATTAATAAATGTGTATTTCTATAACTAGATGGCATTATTGTTTACTACATGGATAGGGTTGATCATCTTTCCCATCTCATCCAAATTTTTGAAATATGTCGAAAGTATGGGATATCCTTGAACTCGAAAAATACTATATTTGGAGTAGAGGAAGGAAAACTCTTATGTCAAATCATTTCCATGGATGGTATCCATGTTGATCCTGAACGCATAAAAACAATTTCGCAACAACCACTCCCTCATAACAAAAAGTCTATGCAATCTTTCTTTGGAAGGATTAATTTTGTAAGAAAGTTCACTCCATATTTTTTAGAGACGGTTTTGGTTATTACTCTTTTTATATACTTCTTCAGATGACCTAGGTTCAAATATGAATAGGTTTCCAACAAAACCCTCTAAAACTATTGACCCTTCTGGTAAATGAGAAGGAAACACAACACACATAATGTACTGCACAGTCTCACTGAAGGTAGTTCTATGGGTTACTGCAATGCTCAAGTTCTTGAAGTATAGAAAAGAGTGGATATTTTGGATTATACTTGATCTTATTCATGCCTTACACTAGTTAATCAATCTATTACTATTAAGATCCATTCATCAGTTAAACCCTTACATGCAATCTAATAGATCTACCTAACCGCATATGTGTAAATCAATCATTAACAGGAATTAAAGATGATAAACCATTATAAAAAAGTAAACAAACACTCATTCATCACACAGTACAAAGGTTTTACAGTGGCTCACCCCCTCTTGGGATACACCCACAAATATTTGGCTTCTTAGTCTCTTTTATTTATATTTCTGCAATATGTGGTGTTGCGCGCACCACAATTTCTATCATACAATCATGGAAGATGTTCCACAACCTATGTGAGGTAGAATATATCACACAAGGATCCTCATCCTATGGTATAACCCTCAATATATATCTACCTTACTCCTCTACAACTCAACAACTTATAAAATTGTATCAGAATGAGTGTGATATCCTTACAATAGCTCAAAACTAAAAAGCAACCTTTGAACAACAACCAACCCCCACATAGACCTCTTAGGTTCTTATTTATACTAATTCACAAGATCATTAGTTGTTACAATCCCTTACCAAAACCCTAACCCTAACATGGTTAGGTTTTCCTTCTTGCGCACCTTGCATGCTTTCCTCCTTTGCATGCAAACTTCCCTCACACATGTTTATTTTCTTTCGCTTTGTTCTTCTCCAAAATTGGGTTTTACCGTCCAAAAATAGGTACTTCCTCAAAATAGGCATGCGCCCAACAAGCCCCCAACACTGACATGTGTCGCATACAGAGCCACCTAGAGAGTGCACGCTCCCTAAACAACCTATGTTAGGATGTGGAACTGGTATGCAAGTTCCCTTCCTCTTTCCTATACCAACGTGACTTTTCCTGCAATATCTTCTAATGCTTGCACTATGATCTCCTCCTAGGTTAGTGTTGAAGACTATTTCTATATTTGGGTCATTTTTCTCTTTTCCTCCTCCAACTATGAAATCATATGTGTTTCTAATTCCTCGAGTGCTTCCACTTCCACTTGTCTCTCATGTTTTTTCATCTGCGTTTCTTTCAACTTAGACTACAACTTATTCATATCTTGAGTACATTTCATGCGTTCTGTGATACACATTGTCTTATGCCTCTTCCCGAGGTCTTGGATAGATTCTCTTACTCTTTATTATTCCTAGTTCCACTGTTGGACCTACTCATCCTCCTCCAACACTGTCTAGAGCTGTGCTACTTGGTCAAACAATTATGCTACTGTGCTAACTTGTTTTTCCATGTCATCTATTTGAATTGCAGCTTCTTATTTCCTCTACTCTCAGACCTAAGGCAGATTCATGGGATTGATATTCTCCTTGAGTTCCTCGATATCCTTCATCTATTGGTCGATTGTCTATGCAAAGAGTTTGATCTTATCCTCCACTCTTCTCTTTGTTGTCTGCGTGTTGTTGGGGATGTGGTTGTATGTCGTTGTCAAGCACTAATCCAACCTATATGTGCATTCTTTCTCTTCCTCCTCCTCTTTATTAAGATGGTCGCATGTTATCTATATCATCTCTGTGACCCCTCTACCCACCTCTATTTTTGTGGCATATGTGTGGTCCCTAGACTGTACTTCCTACCTGAAGCTGACCTGTAGCCCGTATAAGACCTTTGTAGGTATGTGCACCATGACCATATTGACTTTCTCTACTTCCTTGAGGGGTTTATGTGTTGTGTCCTAATCAAATATGATCATTTGATGCGTTATGGTCAATGTTTACCTACCCTGGAAAAATCATTGCATGGTCTCTTCATGTTATTTATGCATAGGTGGCCTCTGTGTCCTCTCTTGTGGATGCGCAATAGCCTGTGATTATTATTGTCTCTGTAGTTGTTGGATGTTTTCATGAACCTCTAGTATCTTAGCCATAATTTATTCCCTTTTCACCTCTACATTTTTTTACCACTTCTTCACTCATGTCTTGGACCTTGTCCGTGACGAGATTTTCATCATCCCATGTTAGGGTGATGTCTAGGTCCTATGTCTCATACTTCCTCTTCTTACACACATCATTTCCTTGTGTGGACTACCTTGTCATCTATGAGGGTTTCACCTCTCTTGTTGTTCCTTGGCTTATTTATTCTAGAGCATGTATCGTATCCTTTTACCCAGTGTATGGTCGACTTCCTGTTCTTGTTGTTGTGGGAATTCTCCTCAACCTTTTTGGTATTGCACTACTTCCACTTGGTCAGGCTCATGTTGTGGATGTTTTGGTATTATCATCTGGGATACCTGTTCGATCTTATGATACTGCCTTGGTAATCTCTTTGTGCTCGGAGGAATGCATCGGTCCTATCCTCGTGGATGGTTTTTCTACTGGTGGCTTCCATTGCGTAGTCCAGTCTTTGATAATCCAGTCCTCTTCCTCCCTCGTGATGTAATATTTCATCTTTAGCAACTCCTTTTTGGGATCCCTTGCATCTTGAATCCATACATGATTTCAGGATGTCTTGAATTTGGCTATCCACTCTATCTTCTGCGTTACCTCTATAGGTATGCACCATACATTTGTTGTGCACTGCTATATTTCTTCTAAAAGCATGGAAAAAACATTTTTTTTCCTACTACATATTGTTTTCCTTTTCTTGACAAAGAGACTTGTACCTGGCCACATAACATTTTCCAACCCTGTCCAAAAATTCCAAGAACTTGTGCTCCTGCCACCCTGTCAAGGCTATCATTATTATTAACCATGAGTAATGGAACTCGGTTCCATTGTCCTACGCATCATGACAGTCAAGTAGAAATTGGTTCAACAGGTACAATGCCCAACTGAACATCATTCCCTTAGTGCACTATGTTGCTACTACGATCACACCTATTGGGACATCCTCTTTGCGACATTTTCTTATCATCTTACAAGTCATCAATTTTCTTGAAAACCTTGTCGCATTGTCATTAATGTCTCTGATTAAAATGCCTTTGTTTCCTCTGGTCATGTCGAACTATACTTTAACATGTTCCAGCATTTCTTTATCAAACACCTTGTTTTCTAAGAATTGTTTGGGTTGTGCATCGAATATGAGAAGTCCTATGATACTGGAAATCAATTCCACATTGACCTGCATCGGTCTATCCATCCATAGGATTCCTTTGTGGACCCGGAAGATCATTTTTTGACGCAAAGGATGATATTATTACCACACCCAAAGTGTGGTATGTCCAAAAGATTCATAATCCCTAAGTTATAAAATCATCTGATCCACTCCGTAGGCTCCAGCGATGGTCATCCTAGGGGTTCAATTTCCCCTATGTTATTCAAATAGTTGTCCTCGGCCAACTCTGTAAATTTGATCACATCGTGTATGTCATGGTATGTGTACCTTATATTGGGTACCTTTCCTAGCATGTCTTCAATAGTTGCGACTACGTCTGGGAGAAAAGGAAGGGTAATATCCATACTGTCAGATATATTTCTTTTATGCCCCACAGAAAATGTGTCTACCTCTGCTGCGCCTATGTATTCTTCCTCCCTGTTAGACTATGGTTGGTCAGTCATGTCTTTGACCAACAATTCATATTTTTCCTGGGATTTTCATGGTCCCACTTTGTCATCATTTTTTTAAGTTTCTTCAGGGTTAGGGTTCAAAGCACCATTCCCGGCCCTAGAGTTCTTCCCTATCTCACCTTACTATGTTGTATCAAACTCTTCCGTGGCCTGCATTGGGATAACATATTATGGGTCATAGGTGGTAACATCCTCGAGCTTGACTATATTTTATGGTTACTGCATTCATTCCTTATGCCTTTGGTCCTATCGGGTAATCCATGAAAACTGTCCTAGAGACTCAAAATTTGGTGGAGTCATCGTTTCCAACTTTCATAACCTAGCCTTATACTTCGTCAATTAGTAACTAGGGCACATATTTTTTTTATCACTTTGAGATCCATATTTTGCTAAGTGTTGAATATTGTGTCCTTTCCACCTTTTTGTAGACCAGGTCATGTTTAGTTTTTTCTTTTTGTCTGCATTTGCGTCGAATTCACTTTTTACTGCACATGCTCTTCTGATGTCTGTCGCGATAATTACTGTGCGCAAATTTTCCCAGTTTTTTTTGTATTTTCTTTCTTTTCTAATTTTGTATTTTTTTTCCTTTATTTTTCTCCTTTTTATTTCTCTTTGTCATTTTTCTATCCTAGCTTCTACTATATTACATTATGTACCTGTATGTCCCACTACAATGAAACTTTCAAGCTTTAGGAGGTCGATTTTCCTTGTACAGTTTCAGTCGACTGCCATTGATCATTACCTTGAGTTATGTTCCTTTCAAATCATTTAGTTGTACAGATCCCCCATCTATGACAATATTTACTTCATAGGGCCCTAGCCAATGCATTCTAAAATTACCAGGATGTTGAAAAAGTTTATTGTCATAGAGAAAGACTAGGTCTCCTTCCTTGAAAATATTCCTCTTGATATGCCTATCATGTCATGCTTTGTATTTGGCTTTCTGTACTTCTTGATGAATTCCTGTCAGAATCTTATCCTCTTTCATTTCCATTAGTTGATTCAACCTTTCATTTATTGCACCTCTTTCTATCAGGTTAGTAATTGGTGCTACATGCAGACTGGGTACCATAAAATCTAATGGTACTACTTCTTCTTGCCCATACACCAATATGAATGGTGTATCTCATGTCAACTTCTTGCATGTAGTATTGTATTCCCATAGTACTTCTGGTATTTTCAAATCCCAATAATACCTATTGACATTGAAGATCTTTGTCAGAGTGTTCTCCAAGATCTTATTGAAGACTTCTACTACTCCATTTTCCTAAGGATGGTATGGTGTATTCTTTTGGTGATACAATTAAAACTCCTCATTCATATCCCTAATAGTAATTTTGATCAAGTGAGTAACTTGTTCACTCATAAAAATACTTGGACATCCAAATATGGTGATCACTTTCTTAAACAAGAAGTGTGTTTTTGTCTCTACACTGCAGCCTTTGACTAGTAGTGCTTCTACCCATCTTGTAAAACTCTTTTTTCACAGTAATGATATATCTTTCTCCTGAAATTTGTGTTGGTCGATGGATTGTCCCAACAAAGTGTATTTCCCATTTGTAAAATATCTACAAAGTTGCTTGTTTTCTCAGGGGCATCTCATCGCTTCTGCTAGGTTTACCAACCCTCTGAAAGACATCACATTTCTGGAAATATTCTTTAACATCTCTGTGAATTTTTGGCCACCATAGTCCTGTGTTCAATACCTCCTACACGGTATATTTTCCTGCATAATTCCATCCACCTATTCCCTCATGAGCTTCTACCAAAATTCTAGGTGTTTCCTGCTCGAGTACACACCTTCTCAAAATATTGTTTGTGCCCATTTTATACAAGTGTCCCACAACTGATTGATATTCTGCACCTCTGACTACCAGATTCTTCTTCTATGCAGTGATAAGTTCTTGTGGTGCAATCCATGTTCTCAAGTATTCAATGATATCAACAAAATATTCATCAGTTATTTGTATTAAAAACAACTACGGATCAGGGAAATTTTCTTCCAAGTTGGTAGGTTCCTATCCATTAGTGACCCTTGATAGATGATCAGTTCCTACATTCAGCTTCCCTGGTTTGACTATCACATAAAAATTAAATTATTGAAATAACAACATCTATCTACAGATCCTCCCCCCCAACACTAGCTTGTTGACTAAATATTTTAGCGCAGAATGATCTGTGAACATCTTAAAGATTTTTCCCAGCAAATAGTGCCTGAACTTCTGAAGTGCATATACCATGGCTACACCTTCTCTTTTTGTGTTATTGTAATTCTTCTCTAATTAAGTTATCCAACCCTTTTTGACATTCTTCATTCCATTGAAATATGGTATCCTTCTTCAAAAAATATTCCATGGGAACAGTAATCCGTGCATACTCCTTTATGCATTTTATGTAATATCATGTATTTCCTAGTGTTTCTCTCAACTGAAACACTGATTTTTATGGTGGTAAATTGACAATGACTGCAATATTAGCAAGATCTACTAGAAATCCCTTTTTACAGACTATATGTCCCAAACATATTCCAAAAGGTGTCCCAAATATTCATTTCTTGATATTCAATTATATCTAAAACTTCTTGCATCTTTTGAACATTAGCCTTAATACTTCTACATGATATTTTAGCAGACTATATATAGTCCAGTGATACATATACACTTCTAAAAACTGATGTATGAATTATTTAAAGGTAGCTATGGTTTCTCTTGATAATATGGATGGTGCATTCTTTAGCCCAAATGACATGACTTTGTACTGGTAGGATCTCCATTCTTTGGGGAAAAAAATTACACATGTCTTATGGAGCTATCTTAATCAGATGGTAGCCTAACAATCCATACATAAATGAGTATGCTTGATGGCCTCCCATATTCTCTAATACCTCATCTGTGAAAGGGGTAGGAAAAGGTCATTTATGCAAGCATCATTCAGCCTCCTTAAATCTACACAAATCATTATCTTCCCTTTCTTATTTTCTTGCACTAAAATGGGACTTATCCATTCAGATTCCTCTACTGGTCCTATGATACCAGCTTCCAACATTCTGTCAATTTCAGCCTTCACTTTTTTCTTACATATTGGATTTATTCTATAATGTCTGTGTATGACAGTTCTTGCCTCAAGTTTGAGATGTATCTTCATCTCTCCTATCTCTCCTGATATGCCTTTCATCTCTGTAAAGGTTGTGGGGAACATGTCACTTTATTTGCACAATAAATCTGTTATTCTTTCTACTATTTGTTCATCCCAATAGTCCCCAATGCTTGTCATTTTAGGGTTATTCGTTGTCCCAATGTTGAATTTATTCACCTTGATAGATGCAACAACTACTTTTGATTCTAAGGATGGACCTTCCATCTCTCTTTCTCCTTCAATTTCTGTAATCTGAATATTGCGTGACTCATCTTCATCTGGTTCTTCCTCTTCAACATGATAGCATGACAATAGTTCTTCGACTGTCTATCTATTTTGTTGTTGAAAATCTATCATAAGTTCAACTTCTGGTTCCTTAATAAATATCACACCCTTTATCTACTTCAACTTTGAATAAATGTTGGGTTTCTCATGTTCAAATGAGAAGGTTACTACAAAATTATGTTGTAATGTTGTCCATTCAGTAGTACCTCTGCACATATCCTAGTCTAGATACCAGTTTTATGGGATTCCTTCCAATGTGTGGATGAAACAATGAGGCCATTCTTCTAGTGGTGTCATCCTTCATTGTGTCCTGCACTTATCCAAATGTTCTGTTGGTGTCCCTTGTCCATTATATCTCTTCATTTTATCACATCCCTATTATGTGTCAAATCTAATGTGCAGTAATTTCTTACATTGGTACCAATCCTGAATTGTCTCTTTGTGTGCACCTCACCATCTTGCAAGTGTATCCTTGAGTGAAATATCTAGGGATAAAAACCTATGATTTTTTTACACTTATTCTTCATACTGTATGAGGAATTTCTCTAAATTATTTACCCCATGAACTTTGGGAGGTTCCCTTATCTTTGTACCATCCCATGTTACTATGTGGTCTATTCTTTTGCACCTTCTTGTGGAGACTTCATGTAATCTATGTTGTTAATTCTCTAGGCATATATCTGAGTCGAAAGCACACTATGTGATTCTTCTCCAACTGAGTACCCCATCTGCAGTTGGGTTGACATAGTCTTCTTCGTGCACGATGGTTCTATACAATTGGTTGATTTCTTCCATATCTAAACAAGCAGATTCTACAAACCTTTCCCCTTCTAAAGGATCTAATGGTGAAATGACTATGTATTCATCTAATTCAAATGTCATTTTCTTTTTCTTCAAGATTATTATAGTCTGGTTATCAAATTCCCAATCCATTCCAAGCAATGTTGGATATGGTATTGTGCCATCTACAATCTCTATTACTTCAAAGTCTGGCTTAGTGCGCACTCCATCCAAATCTATTGTCACACCCTTAAGCCTTCCAATTTGTATAACTATGTGTTGATTTTCTAAGATCAACTAGACAGGTGAATATCCTAGTGTAACACATTTAATTCAAAGCCTAAGTCCATTTATAATATCCCCCATATTGAAATATCCAATGTTGGCATTCAGTCTGAATTCTCTTCTTGTCCTCCTTCTTGTATGGAGGTGATTGACTATTTTCTTCTCTAATTTCCCCTCTACTTATGTGTTACATATTTCTAACATATTTTGAAAAACTTTAACATATGATGGATCATTCAGTATTTTAACACAATATTGCAGAAAAATATTTATAGTACTTACTTGACCTATAGGTTGTGCTTCATTGGCGTGGTCCGTTGATGAAGGCATATCGTACATTGGTAAGTTTTGAGTATGTTGTGTAGCTGATGTAGATGAAGAATATTGTTTGAGGGGATCATCGTTGGCCTCCTTGAATGTCTCGTTTTCTTTCCATGCATAAAACTGCTTCTGTGTTTCAGTATTTTTCTTCACCCATTGGTGTTGTGGTAGATCCTGTCTCATTGCATCATTTCATGTATTAACACCTCTTTGTGTGACTATTTTGATATTTATTCCATCATTAATGGCCTCTTCAGAGATCCACTGAAAATTATGGTTGTTATGGTTCCTCTTTTCTTGAATATTTCCCAAAAGTGTTGGACATTCTTCTGTGTCACGGTCTATTGCATTACAATACATACATGTCGAAGGTGGAAGTGGAAATTCCCTTGCATAGTGTCCTGGTTGTTGGAAGTTGTGGCACATGACTAGACCTATGCCTCTTCCAAGTCCTCCTCATTGTGCATTGTACTGAGGCACCTAATTATAATACATGGGGTTATATTGTCGTTTCACATTGTTGTATTGTAGTTTCACAGTGTTATACTGTGGTTGTGCAGTATTTTATGGAGGTGGTACTTGGTTAAAATAAGGTGTATATTTCCCTGTCATAATTTATTCCTACACCCTATAGGTATCTAAAGCTCTTTCCCTCATCATCTCCATCGTCCTACAATCTTTATCATAATGACCCACCGATTTGCAAAAATTGCAATATGAACTCTTGGGTATTTTTTGATACTTTTGCATCATGGGAAAATGATATGGATCATTCCCATATGTCTTACAGATATCACACCATGGTCCTCCTATAGGAAAAAGGTTTGTTACTCTTGTTTCCATGTACTGCATGAAATTTGGACATTCATTCTTTTGGTGACCTTATGTCCTACATGTGGTACACCAAAAAACTTTTCTTTTCTCTTTTCCTTTATTCTGGTTCAGTTGAAATGTAAGTTTCTTTAGATCCTCCTTCAGCTCCTCTATTGTTGGATTTGTCTTTTGATACTGGTTCTCTTCCATTTGTAAGGATTCCTACATATCCTCTCCCTGAGTTTGAAACTTCTATTGTCTCAATGGGTATTTCAAATGTGGTAAAAATGAATTCAAAAAGATATGTCTATGTTGCATGTCAGTCATGACATATTTCAACTTACCCTTAAACCATTTGAATCTCTGTCAATCTCCCCAATAGAATCACCTGGTTTCTATTTGATTTCAATCATCTCATTCATGTATTTATCTTCTTATCTAGGCTTATGGAATTCATTGATCAGTAGCTTCTTCACATATGTAATGGTCCTTGTTACAACTGGTGGATTGTTTACAAATAAGCTCATATACCAAGCCAGTGTGCGGTCTCTTAGCGTGATAGATGACTGCGAAGTATCCTCATATGTGATCTTATTTGCTTCCCGTATCCTCATATGTGATCTGATTTGCTTCCCATATCTTCTCGCATATGAACATATTCTATTCAGGGTCCTCATATGCCTCTCCCCAAAATTCTTGTAACCTGATGGTGGGATCATGTCCTGCCATCTTGAACTGTGATGAACTACTACCTCCACACAATGTAGATATTTGACTACTAATTTTTGAATTGTCTCCTCCATTTGTTGCTCCTTGTTTGGATGTGTTTCATGTTGTCTTTATTCCACTAAAGTTTGGTTGTCTAAATGGTGGTGTTATTTTTGGTGTATTAATGGCACATGGGGTTATGGGTTCCACACTGACACTAATATGGATGGGAGTTATTCCCTATGTTCCTAACCTTGGATTGCCTATCTTCCTTTCATATGTTGTGTGTAGGATTTCCTCAATCTGCTCCACATCTCAAATATCCTCTACCTATTCTTGATCACTTTCCAAGCCCTCTCTATCTGTTATGGCTCTCTTCTTCTTATTCATCTTATATTGGTAGGGTACTCAACTACACGTCTTTCCAGTTGTTTCCATTATATTCGTTATTTGGTATTCCTCCATCATGATTGGTTCTATGGCCTCCTCCTTCTTTCACTTATCCATATCTTCCTCCATTTCTCCACCTCTTGTCAATGCTTCTCCCCTTCCCCCATGCATGCAGGGAAGTTTAGTTGTTTAATTTCATCATCATCACATCATTTTTATACAGTAAAATATTGATTGAGGTATACAATGATCTGATATACCTACTTATAGTTCCTTTTATAAAATCATTCTATGTTGTGTTGTAAGACTTCACAGTATCTACTACAAATTCTATGATAAACCCTGCAACAATATTGTTTAAACCAGAAATCTACTACGCACATGAATTTGTTGTTAACATGTTGTAACTACATGATCTCCACATGATTCCACTCGAGTTGTCTAATTCAATTTGTAGGGTGGTTTTCTTTCAGCCTCAATATCCACTCCCGCAACACATGCGGGAAATCACAGAAAATACCTCATGCAGGTCATTAAACACATACTTGTCTAGATATTTGCACGGTGTTATATTAGGGTTTCTATTATCCTTATGTGCAAATTCAATATCCTTTGTTTTTAACCATATTTCGATCTCTTCCTTTGTTGGGTTCCATGGTTTGAACATTCCCTTTTTATACCTTCATTCTCCACACGCTTCTTCTATGGATCCTGTTCACTCAATCCCATGCAGTTCCAGTAGGAACAAAAACCATTTGTTATTTATTACTCTTTATATCTACTTCTTGGGCTGACCCATGTTCATATATGAACAAATTTCTAACAAAACCCTCTAAAACTATTGGCCCTTCTGGTAAACCATAAGGAAACACAACACACAGGATCTACTGCGCAGTCTCACCCGAGATAGTTCTATGGGTGACTGCAATGCTCAAGTGATTGAAGTCTAGGAAAGAGTGGGGGTCTGGGATTATACTTGATCTTCTTTTCTCCTTACAATGGTTAATCAATCTATTATTCTTAAGATCCATTCATCTGTTAAACCCTTACATGCAATCTAATAGATCTATCTAACCACATATGTGTAAATCAATCATTAATGGGAATTAAAGATGATCAACCATTGACATAAAGTAAACAAATATTCAATCATCACACAGTACATAGGTTTTACCTTGGTTCACCCCCTACTGGGCTACATCCATTGTAATATTCCAAATATAAAAAGTATGCAGAACATAAATAAAATGCTAGAAATGGAAGATGAACAACAATATAACCAGAAAAACACCACAATAATACCAAAATGATACCAGAATAACACCAGAAAGAGCACTTTGATCACTGAGAGAAATATTCACTTGCCTCTTCGAGGGGGAAACCTCCAACAAAGTAGAGCTCTATTACAATAATATCCAAGACAAAATTTCTCATACCCTTGACTCCTATTTATACAAAATATGTCTATCAAAAGAACCATCTAGAGGAAGATCCTTCTAGAAGTGGAAGCTTCTATTAGGTATTCTTACATTGGACTTATTTTTCCTTATTTCTAGGCCTTATTAATATTGACCTTTATTACATCGAAATATATTATTGTACCTATGTGAGTGGTTAGGTCACTAACATGTCCTCCCCCTTAAAAACAACCTTGTCCTTGAGGCTTGAGATGTGGAAATTGTTGCATAATGGTAGTTGGTTCCCAAGTGGCATCTGCCGGATTTGTATCTATCCACTGGACTAACACTTCCTTGATGGTTTTCTAATGCAGACGATGCTCACACTGGTCCAAAATGGCTTGTGGTTGTAGCCAAATGGAGCCTTCTTCATCCAACTCAAGAAGGTTGGTTTGAGTTTGAAACTTAGTTCCAATCACCTTCTTTAAGGAGGAAACATGAAAAACAGGATGGATATTAAAATTACTGGGAAAAGCCAACTGATAGGCCACCTATCCCACATCCTTGAGAATTGTATAAGGACCATAAAATACGGGCGCCAGTTTCTGACAATGGTCAACCTTGAGGGAAAATTGCTTGTAATGTTGTAGCTGAAGAAACACTCGATCCCCTTCTGAAAATTGACATTCAAAGCGACCTTGATCTTCTTGTTTCTTCATGCTATTCTGGGCCATGACCAAATTATCTTTGAGGGTATGGAGAATAGACTCTCAAACTGTAAGCGTTTGGTCAACTGCCTGGACCTTTGAGATACCTGGCAAATATGAGAGAATTGAAGCTGGATTTTGTCCATATATCGCTTCAAAAGGAGTCATTCAGGTAGCTATATGGTATGAAGTGTTGTACCACCATTCATCTAGTGGTAACCATTGAGCCCACTGATTTTTCTTTTCCAAGGAAAAACACCTAAAACATGTTTCTAAACACTTGTTTACAACTTCAGTTTGACCATCATTCTGGGGATGATATGTTTCGCTGAGATGAAATTGGGTACCTTGTATCTTGAACATTTCTTGCCAAAACTTTCTTGTGAAAGTTGGGTCACAATCAGAAACAATAGAATGTGGCATGCCATGAAGCTTGAAGACCTGATCCATGAAAAGTTGAGCCACAATAGACGTTTTAAATGGGTGTTGAAGAGCATAGAAATGAGCATACTTGGAAAGACAATAAACTACCACCATTCTGAATTATTTATTTTCCAATTTAGGTAAGCCTACAATAAAATCCATAGATATATCTAGCCAAATAACAGGTGGAATCGGAAGCAGGTGTAGTGTGCCAAGAGATTTGATTGTTTCTCCCTTGTTTTGTTTAAATACATCACATTCAACCACAAAATTAAAAACATCATGTTTCATACCATCCCAGAGAAAAGAACGTTTGATCCTATCATGGGTTTTGGTAAACCTGGAGTGCCCAGTTATGGGTGTATCATGAATCTCATAAAGTACAGTGGATTTAAGTTTTCAATGCTTACTTAAATACAAACGACATTTGTATTGAAGCTCATTATGGAGCCAAGAGTACCCTCGGGAAATTGGAGAATTAGATTGCAATTGTTGTATCAGATGCGAACTTTTGGGATCATGTAGCCACTCCTAGAGAACAACTTGGAGCCAATCTGGTACAATGAAGGAGAGATAAAAAAGGGACCCTTCATCCTAATATTTTTGGTAAAGTGAATCCGCAACCACATTGTCTTTGTGTTTCTTGTAAATGATCTCATAATCATATACAAATAGCTTAGCCACCCATTTTTGTTGCTCTCGGGATGAAATGCATTGTTCTAGAAAATACTTGAGGCTTTGATGATATGTCTTAATTTGAAAGCATCACCTCAATAGATAAGGGCGCCAAAGATCAACGACTTGTGAAATAGCCAATATTTTCTTTTCATTGATTGATTTTTCCAAATTTAGCTCAGACAATTGTTTGCTGGTAAAGGCCAAAGGTCGACCCTTTTGCACAAGGACAATGCAAATTTATTTTCCTGAAGCATCTTCCAGGACAAAGGTATTTGTGAAATCAAGAAGGGCTAGGACTAGAGTGGTACACATGGCCATATTCAAGGTTTGAAAATCCTGAGAAGCTGTTGGAGTCCAAGTGAAGTAATTATTTTTAAGGAGTGCAGTGAGAGGCTCCACAATATTTCCATAATTCTCAACAAATTCGTGATAATAACCTATTAAGCCCAGAAATCCATGCAATGTTTTGAGATTCTTTGGGTGATGCCAGTCTATCATAGCTTCAATCCTTTTAGGATCCACCCTGACATCGACCTTTCCAACAAGATGACCCAAGTACTCGACCTCCGAGGTGCCAAAATCACATTTAGATTGTTTCATGAAAATTTGGTGCTGAGAGAGTAGATGTAGAACTCGATCCATATGAGAAAGATGGTTTTTCTAGGTTTTTTCTATAGATGAGGATATCATCAAAGAAAACTAAGACAAAATGACAAAGAAAAGGATGAAAGACATGATTCATTAGGCTATGGAAAGTGGAGGGATCATTACATAAGACAAATGACATGACCAAAAACTCATAGTGGCCCTCATGAGTTCTAAAGGAAGTCTTAGGAATGTCTGCCTCTTTCATATGGATCTGGTGGTAGCCAGAACACATATCAAGTTTAGTAAAGAATTGGGTGCCACTCAATTCATCCAAGAGGTCATCAATAACAAGAATGGGAATTTTTTCTTTAATGGTGAGTTTGTTGAGGGCACGGAAGTGAGGACACATGCGCCAAGAAAATTATTTCTTAAGGACCATGACCCCAGGAGAAGAGTAGGAGCTCGTAATAGGGAAAATAACACCCTTGTTGAGAATTTGTTGAACCATTTTCTCAATTTCATTTTTTGGGAAAAGGGGTGACGATAGGGACAGATATTGGGAGGAAGCCTTCTTGGGAAAAGGGGAATGGAATGATAATGAAAACCATGGGAAGGAGGGAGTCCCTGGGGAGTGGAAAAAACCACTTGATGTTTAGAGAGGATGGATTGGAGGTCCTGCGGCACAAAGGGTGTCTTAGTTTCTTGTATGGCATGGAGTTGGGAAATATCGCCAGAATGACCTTTTTTGAGCATCTTTTCCATGCGATGGAAAATAATGATCTTAGGGGAACCGACGGTGATGCCTTGGAAATTATATTGTTGGACCTCTTGGTCCAATTTCATGGTTAATTCCTTAAAATCCAAGAGAGTGGGACCCAAATTACTTAGCGAGTTTTCAACCAACACAATGTCACAACCGCCCATGTTGATAGAAAACATATGAGATTTCAGGTGGCAGTCACCAATTTGGAGATGCGTATTTTCACAATGCCCTTCACATTTCATGGACCCGTCATTGGAAATCACGATTTGGAAATTATTGACTACATGGATATAAAAATTAGTTTCTTGGGAAATACAATGATGAATAAAATTATGGGTGCTTCACTATCAACAAGAATGATGAAATTCCTATGCTTGATGTAACCAATTAGCTTGAGGGTTTGTGGAGCAGAGAATCCAGTGAGATCATTTGGGGAAATGATTGGTTCTACTTTGGGAGGTTTTGAGGGAGGGGTTATGTTAGTGGGTTCAGGTGACACAGACACAAGGGGAGATTCAACATCCTCTGATATGGACATAAAAATATTATTTTCCTTACACTTGTGTCCTAAAAAATATTTGTCATCACAATTATAACAAATTCCTTTGAGTTAGCACTCATCCATTTTATCCCTGGCAAATTTTTGGATCTTCAGTAGAGTAGAAGGAGGAGTGGGATTTACAGGTTTAGTGTGAGGAATAAAGGGGGGTTTTTGGTTTGGAGAAGAGACAACCTGTCGTGCTTCCTTAGCTCTTTTAGTAGACTCCACCCAAGTCTGAATCTGATCCATGAGGACATGGGAACGAATCTCATCCTTGAGGCCACTGATAAAACATTCTTGGAAAAGAGAATCATACATTCCCTCTGTACGAAAATCCATTTGCTCAAAAGCAGCTATAAATTCTTCCACTGTGCCAGATTGTTTCAACTTTTCCAAACATCCTAAATGGTTGGTTTCCATGTCAAAGCATTCATAAATATCTACAACAAAGTGTGTCCAAGAAACATACCCTTGGCAGGAAGTTTATTTCCATTGCCACCGTTTCCAACATTCTTGATCTATATGGAGAACACAATACCGGAGTTTGGACAACTTAGCCATAATGTCGTACAAAAAGAAATAATGTTCCATTTGAGTTACCCATTGAGTGGGATCTGAGCCATAAAATTTGGTCACATCCACATGCAGAAGGAATAGGTCACGCTGAAAGTGATGGGGCTGAAAATTATGGGTATGAGAGGAAGTTTTAGCTTCGGTATGAAAAGGTGGGTCAGATAAGGGAGGATCTATGCGGATATGCAGCTTTGTGCAGATCATCATAGCGAGAGATTCAAGTTGGGTAGTAATGTATTGTTTGAGGTATTGTTTGAGTTCCTTGATTGAGGCAACGATGGAGGAATGCATGTTTTTATTGATGGTGGTAATGTTCGCACTGAGTTGTCTAACTTCTTGTTGGGTCTCTGTGAAATTAGATTGCAAGGTATTGAAGTGGTCTTCCACGTCTTGGGTATGGGTATGGGCCATAATGATGAGGGAACTGAAAAAGGGTGGGTGGGGTCAAAAGAATTTCTGAAAAATGATAGGTATGAATGTGATAAGGGAGAAGAGAGAGATCGAATGGAATAGGTCTCAAATAATGGTGCAATAGGTTCCAGACTGCAATGAGTTTTTATATATTTATTTTACCTATGGATTTATACTCCGAGATGAAGAATACTACAATGATGAAATGCCCAAATTATTAATCAGGAAGAAATGTGTAGTGATTTGGCAACTCGAATGCAGAAGACACAATTGCGCGACAATAGATCTTCTCTTGTGTTTTTTTTTTTCTTTCGTCCCCAAAGGTTAGGTATTCAAAGGTTCTACAAACAAGGGTTTTCCATGTGCTATATCTCTTTGATATACGCGTGGGGTCCAACAGTAGTACTCAGCCCAATATCTCAGGGCACCAACTAAGGATACTAGACTACACTCTTAGCCATACTACCTGACTACCTTGGTACTAGAGAGTATCTTTCCGAGTGTTTTTCTTGGTGGCACTATAGCAGTCAAGTAGCTGATTGATTTATCTAAAGAGGAATTCAAGAAATCTAGGTTGATCCCTATATAGGTGTTTTCTAATGCGCTACCACTCGAAGGGGTACCAACAAGGGTTACAAGGGTGGCCAACAGATGTGTGATTAAGTAACACTTGTATTTATTATGTGTATGAATCCTCGAATGTAGGTTTATGAGCATAACGATAGATCTTTGTAGCTTAAAGACGTTGGAATACGTCTCTACCCAAAATAAAAAAATTAACCCACAATTTTCTCCCGAGGAAAGTGCTCTAATACCACTTGTAATATTCCAGATAGAAAAAGTATGTGGAACAAAAATAAAATGCTAGAAATGGTAGATGAAGAACAATATAACCAGAATAACACCACAATAATACCAAAATGATACTAGAATAACACCAAAAAGAACACTTTGATTACTGAGAGCAATGTTCACTTGTCTCTTCGAGGGGGCAACCTCCAGCAGAGAAAATCTCTATTAAAATAATATCCAAGACAAAATTTCCCATACCCATGACTCCTAATTATACTAAATATGTTGATCAAAATAAACATCTAGAGGAAGATCCTTCTATAAGAGGAAGCTTCTATTAGGTCTTCTTACATTGGACTTATTATTCCTTATTGCTAGGCCTTATTAATATTGACCTTTATTACATCAGAATATATTATTCTACCTACGTGATGGGTTAGGTCCCTAATGTATTGCATAGTATCATTATGCAGTCTCACCTGAGATAGCTCTATGGGTGACTGCAATGCTCAAGCGCTTGAAGTCTAGGAAAGAGTGGGGATTTGGGATTATACATGATATTCTTCATTCCTTACACTGGTTAATCAATTTATAATTCTTAAGATCAATTCATCTGTTAAACCCTTGCATGGAATCTAATAGAGCTAGTTAACCACATATGTGTAAATCAATCATTCACACAAATTAAACATGATCAACCATTAACATAATGTAAACAAACATGCAATCATCACACAATACATAATTTTTACCATGGTTCACCCCCTCCTAGGCTACATCCACAAATATCTATCTTTGCAGGCTCTTTTATTTATATTTCTGCAATATCTGACACTGTGCACACTGCAATTCCGATCATACAATCATGGAAGAGGTTCCAAAACCTCCTTGAGGTAGACTAGATCACATGAGGCTCCCCAACCTATGATATAACCCTCAATATATAGCTACCTTACTCTCCTACAACTCAACAACTTATAAAATTGTATCAGAATGAGTTTCATATCCTTACAATAGCTCAAAACTGAAAAACAAACTTCGAAAAAAAACCAACCCCCACCTAGACCTCCTAGGTTCTTATTTATACTACTTGACAAGCTCATTATCTGTTACAATACCTTACCAAAACCCTAACCCTAACATGGTTAGGTTTTCCTTCTTTCGCACCTTGCATGCTTTCCTCCTTTGCATGCGACTTTCCCTCGCACGTGTTGCTTTTCCTGCCATTTATTCTTCTCCAAAATTGGGTTTTACCTTCCAAAAATTGGTACTTCGTCAGAATAGACCTGTGCCCAATATAAAGTTAAACCCTTGGAGAGAATGATATGGAAATATGTTGAGTTTAAATGGACTAATGAGGGAAAGGAAGATTTCAAAAAAATTAATACTACCATATCACAAGCCCCTGTACTACACAACCCTGATTTCAACAAAGACTTTTATCTCTACACTTTCTCTTCATATCAATCATTAGCTACAACCCTTACTCAAAAGCATGATGAAAATAATGAATAACATGTTTCATTCATGATCACCAACTTACAAGGAACATAGATTAATTATTGAACCATTAACAAACAAGCCTACGTTGTCTATAAAGTAGTAAAACACTTTAGACCTTACATCCTCAAGAATCATACCAAGGTAATAGTACTTCATCCAGTTGTTAGGTCACTAGTCACGCAGCAATAAATGGGAAAGATAAGAGGCAACTAGATGGATTTCATCCAAGAATTTGATCTATAAATTAAACCACAAAAATTGTCAAGGGTTAGGCTCTGTTTAAATTGGCTACAAAATCCCAAGATCTGATAGAAAATAGTGATTCAGGTTGGGACAATGAGTTGGATTTATTGTGTGGTGAAGTATTGTACATCCTACCCACACAAGACTCTTGGTATGCTATCCTATATTATTTTCTCCATCATGGTACCTTCCCTAAATACATGAAACTGAGAGAGAGAAGAGCCTCAGACTAAAATATGTTTGATATTGTCTTATTAACTGAGTAATTTTTGACTTAAATTATTATGGTGTTGTGCTAAGATGTCTCGAAAAGGAAGATGTTGAAAAGGTGTTGAAGGAACTCCACGACAATCCTGCAAGGGGCCATTTCACAAGGGATATTATCGCCCATAACAATTGAAGGGAATGGTATTATTGGCCAAATCGTTTTAGATACACTTACAAATATGTCAGAAGGTGCAAAATTTTTCATATGAGCGCGAGGAAGTAAAGTATTGCGGTCATTCCACTACAACCAGTGTCGATTTCTAGGCCATTTGAACAATGGGGAACATATATAATAGGAGAGATCAAACCAAACTCATCCAAACAACATAAGTATATACCGACTACTACCAATTATTTCAAAAGATGGTCACAAATCCTTCCCCTTACTCATGTTAATGAAAAGTTAGTAATACAATTTATTGAACAACAGATCGTTACAAGGTTTGGGGTCCCTTCGGTCTTGGTATTTGATAACACTCCATATTTTTATTCTAATATCCTGGTTGAATTTGCATTAGATACATCGATTATATTGAAGTATTATTCAAACTACTATCCACATGGAAATGGTGTTGTCGATTCTACTAATAAAAACTTAATAAGGATTCTTAAGAATATAGTTGTAGAGAATCATCAAAACTAGCACAATGCTTTACATAACACATTATGGGATGATAGGGTAACCTCGAAGGAATCCCTAGGGAATTCCCCTTACTTTCTAGTGTATGGAAAAGAATCCATTGTTATAACAAACCTATATCTCCCATCCCTGCAACTTTCCCATGCATGAAGAGGAAAACCCTCATCCAGTATGCAACATAGAATTGATACCCTCCTTATGGTTCAGGAAGAACGAGAACAAGACAAAAGCAAGTTTGTAGCCCACTAGAAAATATTTAAAAAATGGTTTGATAAACATAAGGCTGGTGATAAAACCTTTGAAGTAGGGGACTTGGTTCTTAAGTGGGTTAAAATCAACGAACCAAAGGGGAAACATTGGAAATTCCAAAATATGTGGCTTGTACCTTTTTAAGTCATTGAGAAAATTGGGGTAGGAACTTACCATATGAAAAACATTATGGGTGAGATTGAATCTCTTCCCATCAATGGCCAGTAACTAAAGAATTTGTTTTCATAATTTGTCTCCAAGACAACTTCATGTATTATAGTTTACCTTTATTTCTTTTTAATTTTGTTTTGAGTGACGAGTTTGGTGTTTTCAATTCTCTTTCCTTTTTCTTTTTTTTGTGGTATGATTTCCCTTTTATTTTCATGTTTTGATTACTCTAGTGATAGAACGATTCCAGGTGTGTTCTTTGTCTAAGTGGTGGTGCAATCTATTAAAGATAGATTCTTATCTCTCAAGTTTAAATTCCGTAGAACAATTGAGAGAAGGTTTATTTGTCATAGGCTTCAACACAAGGGTAAGTCATGTTTATGTATGTAGATCCCTAAAGGAAAAAATAAGTTGAATACCTCATGGTCTAGGAATACCATGGGAAATGGAATAGATGAAAGTGTGGTCGATACCCCAAATAGAGAAAATTTACTCCTCATATTTTTTAGAAAATACAAGGAATAAAAGGTATATGGTTATGATCCTTCACCAGAAAACATATATCCTCCTCCCTGGTTCATTCTCGACACGTATGCCACAAATTTGAACATAAAATAACAAGATTAAATGTATGATTGTGAGGGTATGCAGATATCTATGTCAGGGATATGGACTCACTGGAAGTGGAGCAAGTTCTATGATATCGGGGTGACTCCATTGGGGCTATGGATGCTCATAGGTAGTAGAGAAACACCATGGTGAGGTTCTTGACTTTAAAAAAAAAAAAAAAAAATCATGTCTTCTCAACAATTTTGAGTTCTGACTCAACTCTTGATGGAAATCTAGGATTCATTGGTTAAATGGAAAGAGGAATGTATTTGGGTGAATCCCCATGAGAAAACAACAAGAATGTCCTTAGGCCATACCTATACATATATGTGATTCATCCATGGGTTATTTAATCAAGATAATAACCATTTCCCAAGAAGTATGTCATCATCATTATAGAGAGAAACAAAGAATCTGGCTTCTACCAACGAATAGCCATTTGTTGAGCACTCAACACACCCTTAAAATATTCCAATTTTTATGTAGAGATTTTATTTTTACCATTTTCATTTGTTTCCATTGATTGTACATAAGTTCCATACTTACTGTTTTTTTCTATATAATTCATTATTTGTATGGTTTGAATTACATCTCTAAATACAAAAAACCTTAAAAACAATCACTGTTAAAGGTAAAGTTCCCCAATCCTTGACGAATGTTGCACTAAAATGTGGATGCCGACAATTTTTGGGTGTCAGTCATTTTCATATATTTTTCAACAGTGTGCCACAATCTCAAGAAAATCAATGCCCATTAACATCAGGAATCCACCATTTAGGATACCAGTTAAATGAGAGCGTTATTTTCTCGTGAAAGTGAGAACACCGATGAACATTGGGTGTTAGCAAGGTTAGTTTAAAAAACACCCATTGTTAATTCCAAGAGGTAGTCACTGGCGTCGATTAACATCAGGAATCAGAACCCAATGTTGAACACAGGAAAACACGTTGAGTATGAGGTTAGCGTCGAATGTCGATAGATACTAGAATCGGCCAATCAAAAAGGAAAATAAACATATACTTTATTGTACTCCCTCCAACCCACCAAGGTCCGATCAATACTCGTCAATAAGCAATTTGAGTCATTTGATGTGTTTTTTCGAAGATATCCTAATTTATCAGGACCATCGATATTTAGATCTTCTTTTTGTGCACATCCCTATGTGTCCCACCAGTCAATAGTTTCCATATCGATATTATAATCCAACCACACATGTGAAATCTTCGTGTTGTCATCTCTATTAGATCGACCAATTTCGACACAAACTTGTCCCAAAAGCCTCAAATAGAACAAGTGCCTGATTCCCGATTTCAAAATCATACCAATTGATGATGTTTTGAAATCCTCGATGAATCATTCCAACGTCTCTTTATTCTGTCGATTTGTGCATAACATTGAATCCAAGAACCTTCACAGACGATAGGTGTAATTAATGAAAATATGCAGTCGATTCCCTATACTAAACCATGATGATTTCAGATCTAAAGGATAACTATAATTTATTCAAACGTATTTTAATTATTTCATAACTTTCACATAACTGCTTTATTTTTTCTTAGCAACTCAAAATTGTTCCAAGGTCATTTACAAACTTATTTTTGTTATTTTTATCACGAGGCTCCGGACTGGTAGGTATTGGACTTAGAAAAATCATCATGCGCAATTATTTATCATAATTTTCTCTGAGTTTCCTGTGATTTAGAGAATACTAAGTTAAACTATTTAATTTTGCAGGAAATAAGCCACCCATATGACCAGTGACTAGTCAGTCACCAAAGACCCCAAAAGGAGGAAGTGAGACAATCAGAGAGGCATCCAACTTGGCTACTAAAAAAATGGATTTTTCCCCCAAAGCGTAGTCGGTGATCAGAATGTCACAAAAGAAGCCAAAAAAGCCACATCCTATCTTCAAAGATATAGATAATAATACATCATCCAATGTAATGTTTCCTTCCTCGATAGATTTATACAACAAAAATATAGTATGAATATTTCCTAGAGTTTACAGCTCACAACGACCCAGATGTGAGGGAATTAGATGACCAGTTTTTCCAGAACATCACAAAATATTTGTTTTATATGGTAGTGGCCAAGAAAACCATCTTTCCATGTGTTGAGATCTTGGTGTGGATCATTCATCATCCCGATGCAGATAAATTCATGTTGAATAAAAAAGATGGAGAACGTATAGGTGAATTCTTGTCGACAAAGGTAAGCGTGTATTGTAAACTCAAGGATGTTGAAGTCACGTTGAACAAGGATTTTCTTGTGGTTTTCTATGAATGCCATAATACCAGTCAAATTTTAGCATCTTGGTGGAGGGAGGATAATAAATGTGTGAATTAGGCCTCAGTGTGGTACAACACAATGAACTTCTGAGAGCCCTACATTTTCCCAATGGCCTTGATCTATAATTTATATGAAGAAAAGGATTTCTCCAAGTTGTCCTACGCCTAGATGTCACTTGATCATACATTTTCTACATATGGAAACACATTTAACTAGGGAGATATTATTTTAAAACAGTCTAGCACAAGGATAGAGAAAGCACAGAACCGAAAACCCATAGAAAATCCTACATTGTATATGGAATCTTATCTCTCGGATATGATATTCGCAAGGAATGTTTTCCCTAGTTTCAGCCTAATCTAGCATATTTCTAAAATTATTTTACATGTTTACTTTAGCATCCTGTGAGAGAATGGGTACAAAATAACAATTTCTCTAATCTGCGATGGTTTCGTATCTCGAGTATATTCTTTGATTTTTAAGAAAGACTTCCCAAGACTCTTTGAAGAAGCTAGGAAAGTAGTCTCCAATATAGTGCACTAGTACTTAGAGGAAACAAGAACATATATTAAAATTTTTCAAGGCCATCAGAGTGACATACTTATTTCGAATTCATGTGCCCAAAAATATGGTGTTAGGAGAAATATGCTACCAAACCATATTGAAGGGGTCCAATGCATCTATGGTGAAGGATAAAAAGAGAATAGTTATTCCCTATGGGTTTTATTTGGGATACCATTTCATGAAGGATAATACATAGGCCAGAAAACAAGCTCAGAGTCAAATAGATTACAATTTCACCACCGGGAGATACAGGAAGCACGACCCTAGGGCACTGGTAGTTGAGCATGCAAGGAGGTGGTGTCTCATTAGTTATACCCACATGAATATTTTCAAGGAGAAATATTCACGAAGAATGCCACAAACATGGATGAAGTTTTGCAAAGGAAACAAAATCAATACTTGGTCAGCTTCATGGCCCTATGTGGGAATGAACAAGTATACTTTGTAGAGAAAATAGTAGGGGTAGTAGTTGTGGCACATGCTCAACAATAAGGTATAGAACAAACAATGGACAAATCAGAGGCACAAAGGCTCCTAGAGGAAGATGAAAGGATGATGCAATTGCAAATGGAAACTATCATAGTGTCGAAAGTTTCATCCATTTTAATAACTCCAGTCACCATTAGAAGAGAAGAGGAGTAGGAAACCCCATATAAAACCTTAATGGAGGAACATGCTCCACAACAAGATTCAGAGCAAACACCGATAGGAGGACTAGGAACTGAGCCTGTGGTTTTTTCAAATTTCCTAAGATAAGTATCCCATGTTATTCCTTACTTGATCAGAATATATAGTGACAATGAGGAGGTAGAAACTTCAGTGCCTATTGTAAATGAAGAAGTAACAAATTTGTTAGACATGACTTCTCAAGGACCAAAGTTTTTAGGCAAGGAAATAGAGATGAATACAATTGAATGGGATCACATAACCTAAAACTAAAAACCAAAACCAATGGGTGAATAAGGAAGTAGAATGAAAGGCCACATTTAACTAGGAGATAAAAATGAGAATGGTAATCAAGCTACCATCAAGAGAAGTGATGCACTAGAGAAAGGAAAGGATAAAGAAAAAAAATATGTTGAATATTCATCAGGAGGTAACACCAGTGAATTAAAGGAAGATGTAGGGTGAAAAGGTAACAAAGAGCTTGAGTAAATATCTATGGATCCTTCAGCACATTCCCCACCCCTAGGGTCATCAATCCTAGATGAAAACGCAGCAGTAGAGATCATGGGTAATGCCCCAAGTATTGATAAAATCAAAGATTTGTATATTAGGAAAAATATAGGGTCAACAAGAGCTTCTGGGAAGTCTCAAATGGCTTAATAACAAGATAAAGGAGCTATTCACGATAATCCTGAAGTTAACAAAGGCAAAGAAAAAATACTTGAGCATTTTCATACACTAGAAAATTTAGGAAACGCCCTCTCATGGGGGAACCAACCAATCCCAAAGATGGTGGATGAAGTAGATGATGTTCAATCCATTGATTATGACATGAAGAGATAATTATTTATGAAGAGAACTGGAAAAGAGAGGAGAATCACTTTAGAGAGTGCGATAATTATCACCATGGAAGAAACCCTATTGGGTGTGCGACAATACTGGGTAAGTGAGTTATTAGGGGTAATTATGGTTGTATCTAATGTCACTATAGATAGGGTAAGAAAGGATGAACAAGAAGCCGATTCTATGAGAGAATATTTGGTGAATCTCAGACATCAGGTGAAATTCTATCAGTAAACTACTAAGGCGGTTAGGTTCATGAGAACTAAATTTTAGGAGATTTATACTCAGTTTAAATCAGATAGGGAGGTTTTTATGACCAATATAGTAAGTTACCAAGAGGAGAATTTTCTCGAGCTCGTAGCATAAAAATAAATTATGAGATGGTCAGAGAAGGATCATCAAGTAGTGGCACAATTCAAGTATATTAGAGATATCCAAAAGGGTGGAGGGGAAGAAGAACATGGCATTAGAATGCTTGCAGACGTGATCTTAGTCAGGATCAGGGTAGCAGTAGAATATTGGGTAAAATTGGTAGTAGAACCACAATAGAAAATGCAAGTGAGATGGGAGGAGCGTCTCATAAATTTGAACAACATAAACTAGAGGATGATTGTAATGTACCCATCCACCCCCAGTTCGGGCACACTACCTCAAGAACTTTGTTCGAAACTGAAAATTTGAATTTTGATGCCCTTTAATTATTAAATAAGCATGAAAGAAACACGATAATAATACATGTGATAATAAATATTCATGTTGCAGTATAAAGAATGCTCAAACATGCCATGCATAAAAATAATCAGCAAGCATGCATGTTATAACATACAAATCTTAGAGACAATAATTCATACACATCGTAAATAAATATATAGCAAAGAAACACTTGAAAGAGAGAACTTATATTAATTAAAAAAATACCTAACTGATTGGAGACAAAGGACGTTCTGCCCAACCATAGACATTGATGTTCCAAGTCTCAACGACCATTTTACCCATGATCCAAGGCTATGAATCCACAAGGAAGGTTCCATGGTGTCATTCAGCTTCCCAATCCATTCAACACTCAATCTCGCATAGTATTCTCAACACACACAACAATCCAAGTACACTATATATATTCTATCCAGCCTATACAACCCAACAGAATGGACCCCCTTCTCTTCCATGCAGTACCTCATATTTTCCACCTCCTTCCACAACTCCAATGCATATCATAGATGAAGGCATCAATTCATGGCTGGAACACACTAGTCACTACTACAACCAACAACAATGCCTTCCTCCTCAATAATTCACCCCCACAGTCCCATTCCAACAACAAGAATGAATGAGTGAAAAATGAATAGAATAGAGGGCGTGAACTAAAAAAATAGTGACTAAACAGGGTGAGTAAAGAAGAACCCCCAAAACAACCCACAAGATGGGTTTAAATATTTACTTGCAATCAAGAACCACGTGGCCTTCCCCAAGAAGATCGTGTAACCACTTCTCTCCATTAAACAATTATGGGTAGATAAAATATGATAGAAATGAATTATCCCCTCAATCCCCTCTCTTGTTGAATCATATCCCCCTTTAAATCTTTTCCTTGTCCATATTGCAGCCAATGACGTATTTTATTATTAATAATGATCAAATTATTACATTTCCTAGGAACATTGGCCTCTTTGAATTTTTTTGGCACTCTTTCTATTCATAAATTAACAAAATAAATTATTTAATATGGGGACTCAAAACTGAGGTATTACAATCCCCTCCCCCTTATTTTGGCATTGTCCTCAATGAATATACAAAACATAAATCAAAATTTCAAAATTTATTCAAAAAGTTGTGGGTATTCTGCCTCCATGGCATCTTCATGCTCCCAAGTAGCATATTCAGTACCGTAGTAGGTCCATTGAACTTTTACCAACTTTATAACTCGATTCCAGAGCATTTTGAAGTAAACTTTGTATCTCTATATGAAACAATTGTCTTAGGTATCCCATGCAACCTAGCAATCTCCCTCACGTAAATTTCTGCAATATTGGCTTTTTTGAGTCATTTTTATAGGAACAAAATAATAATCCTTTGTCAATTTATCAACCACTACCATGATTGAATCATGTTGTCTTGTTGTCTTGGGAAATTTAGCTATAAAATCAATGGTTACCACTTCCTATTTCTTCTCTGGAATTGGTAATGGTTGTAGCAAACCCGTTGGGTGTCTATGCTCATATTTTACTCTCTGGCATTCCATACATCTGGCAATGTAATCAACAACATCCTTCTTCATTCCTGGAAAAAATAATCGGCTCCTTACTGTTGTAATTGTTTTCTGGATACCAATATGTTTGAGATATGGAACATTATGCATTTATTTTAATACCAAATCCCTAATTTTTCTGGAACTAGGAACATAAATTCTTTTTTTATGCATGAGTAATCCATCTTCCTTCATCTCATATTCTTTAATTTTTTGTTGTACATTTTCCTGTTGTAATATTTCCTTTACTTGTAGATAATGTTGATTTGTAACAACATGTAAAATTCTACTCTTTAAATCTGAATGATCAGATGTACTCTTCTACTAAGTGCATCCACAACTTTGTTTTCTTTTCCTTTGATATGCTTGATGTCAAAATCATATTCAATTAGAAATTCCAGCCATCTCATTTTCCCGGCATTCAACATTGGTTGTTCAAAAATATATTTCAGATCATTATGGTATGTTCTTAATTCAAATCTCTTCCCCATGAGATAATTCCTCCACACCTTCAATGGATGAACAATGGAAACAAGTTCCAAGTGATGTGTGGCATAGTTCCTCCCATAGTTCTTCTCTAAATCTTCCACATGTGTTGCATACAATTGACATCATTTACTGAAACATTTCTTCAGTTGTAAGGCTGAAATATCCCTTATAGAAATGGGCCTTGGAATTCATTTCACAATGCTATGTTTTCATTCTTAATCAATACATGTAAATGTCTTGTTATGATAATCTAGAATAGCATGGTGTTGGTCCAACCAATCCATTCCAATTAGGATGTCATAAGATCCTAATGGGATGATATTAATATCAAAAGTTGTATTTACTCCATTAATATTTATTAGACAACTTTTGACAGCCTTATTGATCCTTCTTTTGGTTCTAGTGGCTAGATGAACCAAAATTTACTTCCCTATATTATTTTTTTCCAAATGTAATATATCCACTACTTTAGGATCAATGTAACAATGACTTTATCATGAATCAATTAAAATAGGAACAAACTGATTAATGATCTTACCTTCCACTTCGATCATTTTGGATTGGTGTTATCGGACTAATCGGTAGATGCGGACACTAATTGATCTCCCTAGATCCACCTGGATCTAGAACAAAACACACCAGAACATGATGCTTTCCTTAAGTTTTAGATATTGAATTTACTAACTAAAGAGGGATAGGTGACATACCATTTAAATGTCTCTTTCTCTCGCCATCACCATCCTAGCTCCATTCCAATGCTCATACAATGATGGTCCTGTAAAAGAACGCAACCAAAGTGATAGCAATAGCATAAACTCAATATAAACCTATGTATGTGATCAAGGAATCATACAATAAAACACAACAAGCTTTATAGGAAAG
>SNQJ01S0019983.1:171723-182831 GCA_010110895.2 Picea sitchensis
TTGGAGTTCATCCATATTTACTTCTTATCAACAATGAAAAAACAATAATGAGTCATATTTACATCAAACAATATTGGGTCCATTACCCAAACCTTTTTGCTACGGGTCTTTATTCAAGGGTTGACATCAATGACAACCAACCTTAATCAACATAACATGCCATTCATACAACCCTTCATTTGTCTTGACGAATGTTTTCCACTCATCACCTTCTCTCATTCTTATTTGATAAAATAGTTTTCTTCGCTCAAACAATCCATTAATTCATCCATCCTTGGCAATGGAAAAATGTACCCGATGGTGATTTTGTTTATGTCCCTTGAGTCTATACAACTATGAATCGTGCACTACATATGTAGGAACACCTATGATTTTTATGTGTTGTAGGCATAGTGTTAATGATTACCTTTTCAAAGAGAGTATGGATAGTTCACAAACTTGGTAGCATTCTAAAGCAATTTTCAGGAAATTAAATTCACACTTTTGCAGAAAAGTAAATATCACACTTGAAGAAAACTAAATGCCACATGTTCTGGAATTGAAACAAACATGCTGGAAATGAAACATGCCATCTGCCAATATCAATATTATGAATCAACTATCTCCCGAAGAAACCCTGGAAATCTAATTCTAAGAATGTGCACCTTTAAAAGAAACACGCATGTTGCGGGTATCTAGACTATGAATAAAATATCTCTCGAAGTAACTCCATCTATGTGCACTAAAACTAATGGAATAATTGAAATCCTAAATTACTCTTGCAAAATTGAAATAGCGCACCATGCTTGCTAAAAATAAATCACACATGCTAAAAGGAAATTGATTAATTACTTGTTGGAAAATTAATTAACTAAGCCCTTGAAATCAGACCCTAATCCTTGCCAAGATGATCCATGTCTTTACCCATACCAAAATATATAGTCACTACGTTAAGAACCATTATTGAAAAATTATAGGAATGAAAAATAAATCTGAAATGTAATGGGAAATAATAAACAAATGCAATTCTACGTGAATAATCAACTACATAATTGAAATAACATTTAACAATTAAACACATCATGATTGCAATAAATCTTATGAACACATAATTTTCTCTTTTTTGTAAATAAAAGTTTGTATTTCCTTAAAGTATTTTAAAAATAGTATACACAACAAAACTTGCCACCTATTCTTCCATACTTATGGAAACCATAATAGGTGGTGTTGTATCAAATGTTTTCTTAATTCTGATACATGATGAACTTCCTGCACTTCTCAACATTCTATATACAACCATGGTTGTTCTAAACAGAGAAACAAGATAATAGAAAAGGAAATTAGACTTTAGGTGAACCTGAATTGTCATCATCCTTGGATGGTCGCAAATCAAACATGAAGGGATGGAAACATGTTGGGAACTTGTTTTTGGTTGGCTTGTTGGACAGGGAATTGAAAAGAAACTCTAGGTGTTGACAGAGGGTCATTTGGTGGTGAAGCTACTCCACAAAATCTCATTGCATATCAAAACTTAATTGCATATGATCCTTTGAGAAGCGCCATGTTCTGGGAGAATCTGTTACAAAAGCTATCAATGGTGGAGATTCCCCAATAGGATAAACCGCTTCTACCTATTGAACCACTATGGGAAATCTTCCTCGATTGGGCATCCTCCCAAGTCTATGGAAAAGTGGCTTTCTAGGGGAAGATGGCAAGAAGTAACTCATGGAGTCAAAATATATAAAGTAGAGAAGACAAAGGAGTATGTGGGTTCCATAGGAGGATATTGAAGGATTTATTCCTCAACATAAGCCATGGGTTGGTCATCCTACATCCAATGTTTGGTGGAGCCTGGTGATAAGTTCAAAGGGGGGCCAATAGGGTGATATTGACAAGTGGGGGGTGAAACTAGTTTGGAAGAAGGTCCAGGACGACGGTGTTAAACGATGAAGCTATAATAGGTTGGTCCCCTCTTGGGATTTCCCATTTCTTTGGGCATTGGGAAAGCTAGGGTGGAGAAGGAAATTTGGAGGGGGAGAGGACACCTAGAGGAGGAGAAACTAGAGTGGGAGAGATACCCCTGAGTTAGAATTTGAGCAACAACCAGAACAATGAAAAAATTTCCAATGCTTACCTTCATGTTTGTGACCTCCTTGATATGGGAGTGCTCCATTAAAACTATGTTGACAACATGAAGGAGATTCGTACTAGGATTGGAAGGATCCAACTTGCGATTTGAAGGAACCATTAAATCAAGATTACCACACAAGTGCACCAACATCCCTTTCCCTTGCAAGAAATTCATGCAGAATGGATGGAGGGGAGGGATGGTGGCTAGGGATATTAACTCTCGAATGTACATGGTCTCTAGATTTCACCCCATCCAGGGGATCAACAAATAAATTAAATAAATAAATTAGTCTACTATAAATCTGCAAAATAAATCAAATTAATTAAATCATAGGCTATGAAAACTATAAGTCAATAATTAAAATAAAATCTCAATATGAATTATTCCATTGTCATTCAAACATTGCTTTAAGAGTCCCCCCTGAATAATGGAGATATTTCTCTCTTTTATACATAAATTTAATGGAAACTAGAAATAACGAATATCTAAATAAACCCAATTATGGATTTAATAAATGCATAGTGGTTACAATAATTTCCTAAAAAATGAATAGTTTCCAGCGAACAATTAGTAATTGATGAATAACTCTGATATTGTTTCTAACAATTAGAAATTTAAATAACTCCAAGATATTTTGCTAAATAATTCCAAGATATTTTGCTAAATAATTCCAAGATATTTTTCCCAAGAAATCCAAGATTCTTGGTTAACCACTCAAACTAATATTTTGTCTTGGAATCACAAAATTATCTTGATATCTTTAATTTTATTGGATTAACATTATTGTTGAATGGATCCATAATTGTCACATAGAGTAGTAACAACATGGCTCATGGTTACAAGGGATCATAGTTCTGGTGTTGGATCACGGTTCTGAGGAATCAAGGTTCTGATTGCATCATCGTTCTTTGGATGAGTTCCAACGAATAATAGTTCCCCAGTTAGTTGCAACAAATGCTATAAGGAGTTGTAGCAGTGAGTTGCAATGTAGAATAGTTCCTTGGTGAGTTACAACAACTGTTGTAAGGAGTTGCAACAATGGGTTACAATGTAGAATAGTTCCCTAGTGAGTTGCAACAACTATAGTAAGGAGTTGCAACAATGCATTGCATCAGATAATAGTTCCTTGGTGAGTTACAACCATTACAATAAGGATTTGTAGCAACTGTCAAGCTAGAGTCACAACAATGGGAACCAAAATACATCCTATGGAAATATCACAATTTGCACAACCTGTCTGACACATCGGCTTTGAAAATTAACTCAAAGATAAATAAAAATACAATCTTTTTCTAATGTTTAATCATAAATTCATGTAAACTACTAAATAAATGTAATGGAAACACATTAATTCTAAATCCTGCACAATAATGGATTGCTATAAGGTCTAGGTAAGCAGTGAGGGGTTAAATGTATGGAAAATATGGTATAAAAATTAGTTGCCATTTTTGGATCTTGTTAGGCACCCTTTGGATTCATCGATTGCGCAACATGTACATCTAACAATTGGATGAGGGGAGCGATTGAATTCATATCATTACCAAATGTAGTTTTATGAATAGTCATATGTTTCATTTGGATTTCAACCATATCCATGGTAGATTTATTGATAGAACCGATGATGTGATCGACATGTGGTATAAACTTCAATTTTGAAGGGTTAGTACTTGGTTGTAGTGCGTCTAGTAATATATCATACAGGATCCCAAACTGAGAATAGCCTAGATCCAACTATTGGGCCCTAAAAATGGCTTCCTCCTAAGATGATACCCCTGACGTGGAAAAATCCTTGGAAATATATGGAAAAAAGGATTTGAGAAACCATTCAAGGAGGAACTCATCAGGAATATTGGACTTGATCATACTTTTTCTCCTTTTCCACTCTTGGATGTGATCCAAGATGTGAGTCACCTTGTCTTGTCATAGTGTAGACAATAAATTAGTGTCAGCATTGTATCAGACTGGAAATTGAAAATGGTTCAGAAAAACTAATGCCAAAACATGAAAGGTGAAAAACCCTAACCCCGGAAGCTTGTTGTACGATTTCGCAGTGACTCCAATGAGAGTGCATTGAAAAGAAAGTAACCGAATGGAGTCATCATTCAATGAATTTGATAAGAACCATAAATGAAATTTCATTATGTGATCTCCCATATCCTCACTGGCTTTGATTTCGAACTTTGGAATTCCTGAGGGAAATTTAGTGGGCATCGCGGGCTAATTTGGATTGTGAGACACCAAGTCATTCATTAGTTTCAATAAGTCTAGAAATTTTAATGTTTTTAGGAAATGAAGTCTCGATTGTGGCCTAAAATTCCAACTACCATTCTTGGAAACTTTGGGTTGGTTAACAACTAAAAAATGGATATCCTGGATTGTTACTAGCAACAAGTTCCGAGAAATATTTTGCAGATGAGCTATGAATTTTATTAAAACCTTTATATTTCTCGATAAAAGGAGGAAATACTCTACCCATCAAGCTTCCATAAGATGGTATAGGGTTTCCCCCTGCCAACATCCCTTGTGAAGGGAAATACCCTTGCGTAGGTTTGTACTAACTTTGGAAGGGGTTACCCTCATTGACATACCTTGCGAAGGGAAATACCTTTGTGTATGATTCTACTAAATTTGGAAGGGGTTTCCCCTTGAAAACATCCCATATGAGGGGAAGGAATTTCTCCTGAATCCACCAAATAGAGTGAAAGGGTTAGAATTCAAAGGAATGTCAGATGATGGAAATCCTCCACTCATATTACCACTCCATCCCATCAAGGTATTAGTCCCAGAAGACATGAAGGGACTACTTTCGAGTGAATGGAATGATCGAGGGATATGCCTAACACCCTAAGGAATAACGTGCAAAGGAGTTGAAGAACTACCTTCTCTAAAGTTAATATTTTGAGTGATCAGCTGAGAATTATCTAAAACATTCTACATGCCTATTGATGACTTTCCAAATGAAAATTCATTATAAATGAAAGGAGACTAAGGAATCACAATCGAATATTAAGTGGACCCAAGGATAATTGGCATGGAGCCACTGACCAATGCAACCATCGTGTCATGAATCACATTATTATTTTAGATAGAAGGGTGGGGAGATGAAATCCCCCCTCCAACAGTATCAAAAGTGGGGTTTGAAGTTCCCATGGACCTAGAAACATGAATTTCCTTCCATAATATCCCACCGAAGAGGGATACCATCAATTTTACTTGACTCGGTAGTCACAAGACACACCAAAATTGGATCGCCTGGTCCAATTAATAGAGGTTTAAAATGTTTGACAAACCCTTTAGCTTCTAGATCCAATATGTGTAACCTTTGATGCAGAAGAATTTGATTTTGCGGTCTCAATATCGACAATATCAACAATATCAGTTGGTACAAAATTATTAGATTGATCAAGTTGACATATCAAAGGAGGTGGTGGATAATTAACTCTTATAGGTGGAATTCCTTGAACCCTCTGAGACCGACGAAGAGGATGGTCAACCACTTTAAATCAATGATTCAAGTTATCCACCAAAAAAATCCCTAAGGTTGTTTATATGAAAAGAGCATACCACTACAAAAAGTCCTAAGGAATCAACACACGCAAACTACTCCTTCAATACCCCAAATCAAGTGGACTATGTCTTGATACTACAATAGAAAAGAAGTTAGGGAAGTGCCCTTCCAGGAAATGGAAAGGGTTGATTAAGTCTCGCGACTGAAGAACAAAGGAGTGAGAAGCAGTTACTCCAACCTCAACTTACCATCCCTACCCAGTGCAAGTAACCATCACTTCACAGGGAACCCTCCATTGGTACTAATAGAATGATATGATTCCTACCTCGGGTACCATGGGAAACCCCCCTATAATCACTTATGAGATACCTACAAAAATAAACTATGGATACCAACTTGCAGTTGTCATCGAAATTCCAAATTAAACATATGGCTAGGGTAGTAAATCCCAATTCTTTGAAATCACTGCCTCTCAGGGAGGTATGGGTACTAGCGAAACCCCCATATACAATCTCTCCACTATGCTTGGTCAAGCCTCAATGGGGTTAGAACCTCGAATCTTCCTCACACGACCTTGTGTTTGGATCTTGTGTTAGAGGATTTTATCGAACACACCTATATGATAATTTGATTTGTCTCTCCATATCTCATCCTCCTATGTTTGTAAAACGACCTTGGAGAGCTATCTCTCCAATCCTATTCTAAGGCCGTAAACCTAGACTAGTTTGTATACCCTACAAATAAAAGTCTAACTACTTTAATATCATGCATTAATTTTAGTGGGTGTTGTTTACTCAAAGTTTTACGGACGTGAAACTTAGTGATGTTTTGAGATTAAACATAAAATGAAGCATGTTAAGAAAATTGTTGTTCAGAAAAACAAGGTTATTATTCAATGGAAACAGAACGTTGAGGAACGCTTAAAAAATGAAAATTATTTATCTTTTCAATGTAATGTAGGTAATACAAATTTTCTTTTATATGCAATGCAACTATCCAAAAACAAGCAAAACTAAAATTTCCTTTTTGACAAAACGTATGAACAAAAATTATGAAAACTCAAAGTTTTCAATAATACAAGCAAGATTATGAAATAAATACATGTAGAAGAAGAAAGTGTGATCAGAAATAACATTTATTTTCAGCAATAGATAGAGGTAAAGACTAAAATATATAAGAACAAAGAAAACTCTCTTTTTTTTTCTCATTTTTTTTAAGAAAAATGAAAAATGGAAAGCTAGAGTGATTTTCTTTTTCAATGCAAAACAAGAAAAAATGAAAAATGAGAGGAAAAAAGAACTAAAATGGAATTATTCATATTGTAAGAAGAGTTAAGAAAACAACTCTAGATAGAAAAATCCATGAAAATAACCTTCAGACTATTCACATAAGCTTGAAGAAGAAAAATAAAGAAACCAAATATTTTTTTCTTTTCTTTGAAAAAACATATAACTTATAAGACTTTTGTAACTAACAATAGGTTAGAGAGAGTCATAGGACCCATAAAAGATCCCAGAAACCAAGCCAAATAACCAAAAAAGGTAGAGAAGAGGGAAAAATTATTCCTTTGGAGATGTACGTGACTATGTATAAGACATAATGCATATCTACATGATTGTCTCAAAGAAAAAGTGTGTATGTACGTAATTGTTTGCACACAAAACCATGTATATGACCCTAAACATCAAAAAAAAATGAAAGTGTTCAAAGAACAAGGCTTGAAAAGTTATAATAAAGACTCAAAAATATTTAAACTACATAGATATAAAATACATTAGGAAATCATCTGATGGCTTCTCCCTTAGTGTAGAAGTACCATTGTACACCTAGGAAATTATTCTGTAATTTTTGCAAGTCGGCAGGACCCATTGAGAAAGATCGTCATTCATTTGACTTGATGAGAGAGTTCACTTCAGATGGCTATAGAATCTAGGAAGAAAATACCACAGAAAAAGGAGGAGTTCCATAGTACAACACTCCAAGAGGATTTAATAAATGTGTACATGGATGACTCGTAGAGGTCAAGGACATGGAGGATTTGGTCGAGGAGGCATAGGACTGATAATTTTTTATAACTGTAATTAACTAGGATATTTAGGAATATATTTCCAGAATCCTTGCATGACATGCACATATTGTGGAGAGTTGGATCATGCGAGAGAATACTTTCCTCAATTTATAGTGAAGTGATAGGCGAGAGGGAACTAGAACCAACATCAGAACCAACATCATAATCAAAACCAAAACCTATAGATGATAGTCATTCAGGAACGTGACGATCAACCCAGACTAGCAATTGTTAAACACAGTGGAACAAGAACTGAACAATGGATAAGGAAAGTAGCTAATCCCATGCCATAATTTAATCCGCAGACAAAAAAATAAACCTATCAGGAATCAAGGAAGGAGATACTAGGACTGGAATCCATAGCATCATCGTCAAAGAAAAAACTAGTATATGATATGTTGTCAATTTATGATCACAATATTCTGGAAAGGTCAGTAGAAAAGGTAAATACTTTGAAATACTTTTAACAGGTATGTTTAGATTCGATGCAAGATGATCAACACTGAATTCACTAATAAGAATGATTGATCAGTGTACATAAGACAAATAAATACCTACTACGCAGAAAGTAGTGAACCAAGTCTTGTGCAACAAGAGGATAAACATAGAGTTCAAATTAAGTGTGAAGATAGGATAATATGACATGGACAATGTCATCTTAGATTTAGGATCAGAAGTCAATGTTCTTCCAAGACAGACGTGGGAGATGATGGGGAAACCAAAGCTAGTTTGGTCAAATGGTCATTTGAGGTTGGCTAACCAACATAAGATAATAGAAATTGGGAGATTGGAAGGAGTACATGTTAATATAGATGGAGTGTGAAGTGTAGATGTATTTGAGGTTATTTAGATCATAGATAATAGTTAGTTGTATCCAAATTTTCTTTGAATGGAATGGGCCATCGAAAAAAAATTAATTATTAACTTTAATAAAAGTGAGATCATTTTTTAAGGAGGAGATTTAAACTTCACTGCGCCATTAGAACCTATGGAGGAAAGAAGATATGTGGATCCCACAAAGAAAGGAAATTGATAGCTTATATAATATGATAGTGTGCATGGATGACTATGTCAATCCCACTACAACGGGTGCAATTAGTTGGAGAAGCATTAGCATGTGTGCATTAGACTCGAAGGAAGGACTTGAACACTGGAAGCACTAGTTGCACAAAGTATCGACTAGAATATGTGCTCGCATTAATCGCTCTTTTCACTAGATCATAATAGAGGTACATGATATGCCAAAGTTTGAGGGATTAACTAGGGTAAGTTATTTTGTCAATGAATTTGAGTTGGAGATACCTAAAAAACAAATATTATTAGCATTATATATTTCACTCAGGGTAACTGCAACAAGATTGTGGGAAGCCCACAAGGAAGGGATAGAGGATTGGTAACATTGTAAAAGGTTGATGCAGATCAAGTTTGGAACAAAACTTGTTATGCACAAGTATATGGGGATGAGTGATTCAAAATATCATGTTGCAACATGTATTATAACTTGGAGGAAATTTTTGAAGCATGAATGTATGCACAAGTTTATACATATGATGGAGACAATTCCCAGGAACTAGTATTTAGAACTAGAAGTGTGCAGAGGGACAATAGATTGGGAAGAGATCAACCAAAACTTAAAGGTAACATTTAATTTTGAAGATGATTCACCTTTAGTAGATGCAACTTTACAAGTCTTTAGAGTAATTTTTTTATGGAAGAAGGTCAAGAAGAAATAGTACCTATATGTAGTGTGCACATGAAGTCTATGACAATCCATGAACTATTATAATGTTATAATGTTACCGAGAAAGACTAGGAAAAGGGGACCAAAGAAATGTACAGGTACTAGAGACTAAATGGGAGCATGACGTAGTAGGTCAAACACTTGATTCTAACATATATGTGAATATGTTAAGAGTGCGTAAATTGAATATTGGCACGAAGGAGAGACCAGAGTTTGTAAAAATTTGTGATTATTGGAACGATGAGACCGTGGAAAATATTGAAAACCTATTTCACAAGTATTAGGATCTATTTCCAACAACCATTTAAGAGATGAAAGGAATATCTGGAGAATTAGGATAAATTAATATCCCTTTAAAATCCGATGCTAAGACAGTAAGATAGAGACCTTGGATATTGAATCTGAAGTATAAGGAAAAAGTGAAAGTAGATCTTGACAGAATGATTGAAGCAGGTATAATCGAACACATTACAGATTCCAGATTCCAAATATGACGTATTCAAATTTTTGTAGACCTAAGGAAGTTGAATTATGCATTTTTTCATGACCCATTTCCAACCTCCTTTATAGATGAAGTATTAGAAAACGTAGGAGGGAAGGAGGCCTACTCATTCACCAATGGAAAATTAGGATACCATAAGATAAAGATTGCACCAGAAGACAAACATAAGATGACATTTCTGATGGAATGAGGAAGCTACCAATACACAGTATGTTGTTTGGGTTAAAGAATGAACATGTTGTGTTTTCTAGAGTAGTTGTCACAACGTTTAAGGAGTTTATTCACAAGTTTCTTGAAGTGTACTTAGATGATTTGACTACATTTATCCTATTGGAAGATCACATAGAAACTCCAAGGTTAATGACTTATATATGTAGAGAATATCATATTTCATTAAATTGGAAGAAATGTATTTTTTTCACATCGTTTGGGATATTTTTAGGACATGTGGTACGCAAGCAGGGTTTGTTACTTGATCCTGCAAAGATAGTAGTGATTGTTAATTTCCCACCGCCTGAATCAGTGAGACAATTGAGAACAACTTTGGGTCATACCAGATATTATAGAAAATTTATGAAAGGTTATGCAAATATTACAGCTCCAATGAAGAAGTTATTGAAGAAATAATCTAAGTTTCCATGGAATGAAGAATGTCAGAAGGGTATGGACGTATTGAAACCAAAGTTAGTAAATACACCCATTATAGTGTTCCTATATTGGAAGAAATATTTTTACGTTCATGTGGATGCTTCATCGATAGTGCTTGGTGCAGTGTTAGCCCAGCCAGGAGAGGCAGACTTAGATCATCCAATTGATCTTGCTAGAAGAAAGTTGTCAACTACTCAGAAGAATTACACGATGACAGAAAGGGAAGGATTGTAAATGGTTTATTCCTTGCATGATTTAATACATTATTTGTTAAGGTCTCATTTTAAGATGGATACAGACCACTTTTCACTTAGATATATAGTGAACAAGCCAATGTTGGGGGGAAGAATATGGAGATGGCTATTGTTGTTCTAGGAGTATGATCTCAAATTTATTTTGAATCCATGGAAACTAAATGTAGGACCATACCATTTGTCTTGGATACTAACATGAGAAGATGTAGGGAACCTAGATGATACTTTACCATATGCACATTTATTCTCAGTTCAAATGGTAGATGACCATTTTGCA
>SNQJ01S0019984.1:4717-45965 GCA_010110895.2 Picea sitchensis
GTAGTTCATTTATGTCCCTACGCATTTCTTCACCTTCATCAAGAGTCCAAGTAGGATTTTCTAGAGGCTTATTTGGTGTAGAAGTTCCCTTTTTGGGTGGCATGTTGGCCAAGTATCACTTTTGAACCTTGATTTTGAGGTGGCTCTTCTAGACAATATTTCTTCTGTTGTATCTCCCAATTTTTGGCCCTTATGGGTATGAAAATTTCTCTTATGTATTTCTCTGATATTGCTTCTCTACAATGCCACAGGTCTGATCAAAATTGGATGTGCCAAGTGGAATTTATGGTAGCTTCCCCACAACTTGTCGAGTTTTGGCCTTTCCAGGAGATCTCACTTGTATAGTGTGCCCCGCACACAATAATTCATATACAATTTTGAAACGCGTACCCAAACTACTATAGTCTGTCCACGATCCAATTCAACCAGTCCCACACAATTTGGATACTTTAGAAAGAAGTTATGATTGTTTTACTTGGAACACCGTCTGGAGACTAGTCAATAGGACTAGTATGATACCTTATCTTACACAAGGTGTATCTACAAATTTACGATGACCCGGAAGCTGAAATTTTTACCACAGATAAATTACCAATTTCTGTAAATGGCCTCCAAATTTCAGGGTCTGAAACGTTACATAACTTTTTTTATAGAAAAACTTCCGCAATGACTCATTTCAGGATGATTCCAGAACCCTATCTTGTACAGGTTGTATCTCCAAAAGTATAAGGCCTCAGGGGCTAAATTTTGAACCCAGCGTACCTTGATCCGTATTCTAAATATCCTCCAAGCCGTTTCTTCTGAAACGTTGTAGAAAAAAAGTTATAGTGAAAATTCCACGGTGTTGTAGATGTAGCTGCGAAACCCCAAGACCTTGAGCTCTGATACCATATGTTAAGAACCAAACATCAATATAGCATATAAAAACCTCAGGAAAAGTACTCAACGCCTTGAAAAAGAGATAATATCAGATAATAAGCCTCTTCGAGGGGGCCACATCCTTTTACCCCACTTAAATGTTCAAGTACAAGATGATTCAAAATGAAAATGTCTCCTTGGTATATATAGGAGACTAGGAGGTATAATTACAAATAATGGCCTAAAGACGACATAATTAAAATAACATTACTAATATAAATTACAACTAATGGCCTAAATCCGACATAAATCAAATAGCATTTCTAATCTAATATGCCCCAATTAAGGGGTAATGAGCCAATATTAGGGCTTAACACAGTGAATAACTACATTGTGTCTGAAGGAACCTAGAGGGCATGACCATGGGAGTCCCCCCCACACCAGAGTAGGATGTACCACTGCACATGCAACAACATGTTAAGGGTGTCTCCATCCCCTTTTCTCAACTTCTCTGGAAGGTGGCTCGAGAACTTGTGTGCTACTGTCAACATTAGGATAAGAAGCTAATTGCACCCCTCTTTTTGTACTAGAAACATATATTAGCCGGTCGACATGTTTATGTATCAGGAGGCCAATAGAAGCCCCAATTTTCTCTATGCACCACTTTTTTGGAAGGGTGTAATCATCCTTTTCTATTATATATACATGTTTTGTTTCAGGTACTACATATGGTTGTTCAAATGTTATGAATGATGACCCATGTTATATGTGCATGCATGCATAAAAACTTAATTTTAATGAGATAGATGCCAATATAACACATAGTTATCTAATGAATTAGCCAACGCATTAGATCTTCTTGGGACATGGAAATAATCAATATGCTCAAAATAGCGTTCAAGAAGACTCACCCTAAAATACTTATTCAAAATTTTGGGATATATGACACTATATGTGTGATTCAACTGTGAGACCACAAGCTGAGAGTCCAATCTAACGGCAATTTGACGAATGGAAAGGGAGAGTTATTCATACAATAGTCCAATAATGACACTATATTATATAATATTATTGGTTGCAGGAACAAGGTAGAAATCTATTGAACTCTCAATATCGTCAGTGAGCGAGAAGATCAACCAAGTGTTGGAAGAAATGTTTAGGGTACTAAGGATGGCACCATTAGTGTATCCCATGTATACCAAGGAGGACGATGAAATCTACAAATCAAGCATAAATAATGATAAGGAGCTAACTGAGACAATTAACATGCTCATAAAAGCAAAAAGACACCACTCCAAATCCAAACTAAAACACACCTATGTACAAAACACTACATATCCTGATGCTTTATGCAAAGTAGAGCACATGGCTAGGCTCGTGCCAAAGATATTTTTCATAATCAATGAACTCGTGAGCCAATATTGGCATCATATGGATTACCATGTTGGGGCCATGTCACATAGGAATGAATTTTTGTGGCCGAAGATACTGATTAGGAATGGTTTTGTGAGATACCATGACTCCTTGATGGGACCCATCAAGACATGAAGGAGGTACAAAACAAAAATATTCGGAGGAAGTGAAGGTAGAGAACTCAGTGGAAAGTTATAAAAAAGATAACTAAGGATGAAAAGGGTCAATAATAGGAGGTCTACTGTATTCCCTAGAAAATGCCCCTAGTCTCGGGTCCAGACTTTTCATGTTAACCCTCACCGGTTCTAAACTAGGGAGGATGGATTCTTGATGATTCTCACCTTCCTTGGGATTATCGATGGAAGCCATGAATTCAAGGATGGCCTCTTCTTAAGGAAACACAAAATATAGGATGTCATGTGAACACAGAGAGTCAAAAACCCGTTTGGTAAGAGTAGGTTGATTACACTTCATATGATGATGGATTCCCTGACCAATATCAATGGATGTTGATGGGATGGAAGGATCGAAAATCGTGACCATGGTGAGCGACATGGATACTCTAGATGATTCAACATCCCCAGGATGATGTACCACCCAAGAATCAAAATACCCAAGGGATCTATTGGTAAATGAAGAAATCATGTTGATAGGAGCGACATTGATAGTGGGAGATGGTGGGGGAAGGGGGAACATTACCATCAATGAAGGATATTTGAACATCCCCGCACTGACATTCATATAAGACTGTATGTTATCAACAATAAAGGGTACATTAGACCCCACATTGGATCCAAGTTATAGGGTACAAAATGCAAGATGATCAATCATAAAAATTTTCCCTTGGTGAGGGAAGCATAGGACTCTAAAGTCCGATGAGACAACTGCCAAGTACACCCAAGTCGTAGATTGTACTCAAGAAGATGGATAGCTCAAACTGTATATTGTATATTTTATGAGGTTAAAATGGTTCGACCCTTTGGATAAGATCCCTCTGTATTGTAGAAAGACTTATTTATTTCTTTGAAGATTAATGGAAAATATATCTTTTTTTTGACCTGAGATTCATCACGGTGTTGATGTTCAGTATGTTTTTCCTGTATTTCATATTCATGAGTGTTTTTTTCTACTAGTAATAATCTTTAATTAAAAGAAGGAATTCATCTTGTTGGTGATCCTTCTCACATATATTATAATTCTTATGTGCTTATTGGTTTCTGGTTCAGAATTCACCCTTAATTGGTGCTTTGTTTTCGGTAGCCAGCCTTTATGTTCCTTCTTCTAAAGCTATACCAAGATATTCATCCTCTATTAGATGCCTCTTGTCGTAGTGGGTTTTCCTTTCTTTCCAACTGCCATCTCATATTGTTTACTTAGATGAACACAATGCTTATTTTTTCTCAGAGTTTTTGGAAAGAAACCAACCAACCATTAATTGTAAACCATTGAAATTCAAGTTCTGAATCCATTTCCCAATAGACTCTTTCCCAAGATTGTCAAACCAACAACCTTTATAAAAAACAAATTGTTCTTATCAGAAATATGAACTTCTAAGTGCTATTGTTGAATATCTTTGAGTGTGAAAGCCTTTGTCTTTTGAGAGAGATCCCTCTCTGATTGTATAAGGTTAGAATACAATCAAAAGTTGGTTGAAATGGTTACCTTTGGTTTTTTCTATGACAACCATAGGAAAATCACAGAGTGCTAACAGAATGGAAATAAAGGAAACATGAAGCAGATGAATACATCGTAGGGGACAATATGACCTTGGTGAATCTTCACTAGTGTGGGATCTTGAAGTTCTACCACTTCCCTATGTTGGGCTCCCATGAATTTTTACTAGACCAACTGGTCCGGTACAGGGAACCTGACAAGGATTTCTTCATTATGCAGGGAAAGGTCTTGTAGCTAGTTGTAGTTGACATATACATTTTCACTGGGTTATCCCAATGAGGTGTACTATGGAAAGTGGCTTACACATCAGGTCAATATGAGTGTTCCATGATGAGTTATATCAAGGAACACTGTTGGGTTGGTGCTCGTAAGATGAGTGGCCAGATCCCTATCTGGGATATTGTGGATCTTCTGCTGAAGAGTATTCTCTTTTGCCTCCCCCAGGTTTCAGGAACCATGAACCCTCATTTGGATTGAAATACCAACATAAAGGTGGATCTAATGTGTCTAGAGCCTACAATCATCAATTGGTGTAAGGGATTCCTTGCTAACATGAAAAACCAACTAACTCATTGCAAGAAGGGAAAGCATAAGAAGTTTGGGTATGGCTCCATTATCGTGATGATTTTCCTAGAGTGAGTGCCCTAGTTGGCACCTCAGATAGCGTTGGGTTGTCCAATGCCTTTGGACCCACGAATGGTGTTTTGGGCCGAGTATATGGTAAGGCTACAAGAGGGAAATCATCAATATCATTACGAGGTTAGATTTTCCAACTAGTGGCATCGTCAGATTGTGAGCATTGAGGATTTCCCATATGCAGAGATGGAATTCTGTCATGACCTAGAGCTACCACTTCCCATAGGTGAGGCATGGGGCCCCACAAGTGAGTGTTTTTGAGTTTTTTCATATTTCCAATTTTTTTGGTATTTTGGCATATATAATGTTTTTGGGTGGGTGCATATTGACACAATTTCATGTTTTCTAGATGTTGGAACGAAGCGTCTAGAGGTTTGGGGCCAATATCGTCACTGTAGTAGCGATGAGGAGTCGTTGGGAGGGGAAGGAGGTGGCAGCAGTGAATAACTACATTGTGTCCAAAGGAACCTAGAGGGCATGACCATGGGAGTCCCCCCCACACCAGAGCGGGATGTACCAGTGCACATGTGACAACATGCTAAGGGTGTCTGCATCCCCTTTTCTCAACTTATTTGGAAGGTGGCTAGGGAAATTTTGTGCTACTATCAACATCAGGATTAGGAAGTTAATGGACCCCCTCTTTTTGTACTAGAAACATATATTAGTTGGTCGACACGTTTATGTATCACGTGGCCAATAGAGCCCCAATTTTCTTTATCCACCATGTTTTTGGAAGGGTGTAATAAGAATGTTCTTTTATATATATACATGTTTTGTTTCAGGTACTACATATGATTGTTCAAATTTTATGAATGATGACCCATGTTATATGTACATGCATGCGTAAAAACTTAGTTTTAATGAGACATATGCCAATCTAACACATAGTTATCTAATGAATTAGCCAACGCATTATATCTTCTTGGGACGTGGAAATAATAAATATGCTCAAAATAATGTTCAAGAAGACGCACCCTGAAACACTTATTCAAAAGTTCGGGATGTCTAACACTATATATGTGATTCAACTGTGAGACCACAAGCTGAGAGTCCAATCTAACAACTAGATGACGAATGGAAAGGGAGAGTGCTTCAGACAATAGTCCAATGATGACACTATATTCTACAATATTATTGGTTGCAGGAACAAGGTAGAAATATATTAAACGCACAAGATCGTCAGTGGGAAAGAAGATCACCCAAGCATCGGAAGGAATGTTTAGGGTACTACGGATGGCACCATCAGTGTATCCCATGTATACCAAGGAGGATGATGACATCTACAAATCAAGCATAAAGCATGATAAGGAGATAACCGAGACAATTAACATGCTTATAAAAGAAAAAAGACACCACTCCAAAGACAAACTAAAACACACCTATTTACAAAACAATAAATATCTTGATGCTTTATGAAAAGTAGAGCACATGGCTAGGCTCATGCCAAAGATCTTTTTCATAATCAATGAAATCATGCGCCAATATTGGCATCATATGGATTACCATGTTGGGGCCATGCCACATAGGAATGAATTTTTGTGGTCGAAGATATTGATCAGGAGTGGTTTTGTGAGATACCACGACTCCTTGATGGGACCCATCAAGACATGAAGGAGGTACAAAACAAAAATATTCGGAGGAATTGAAGGTAGAGAACTCAGTGGAAAGTTATGAAAAAGATAACAAAGGATGAAAAGGGTCAATAATAGGAGTTCTATTGGATTCCCTAGCAAATGCCTCTAGTCTCGGTTCGAGAATTTTCATGTTAACCCTCACCGGTTCTAAACTAGGGAGGATGGATTCTTGATGATTCTCAGCTTCCCTGGGATTATCGATGGAAGCCATGAATTCAAGGATGGTCTCTTCTGAAGGAAACTCAAAATATAGGATGTCATGTGAACTCAGAGAGTTAACAACCCGCTCAATAAGAGTAGGTTGATCACACTCCATATGATGATGGATTATTTTACCAATATCAATGGATGTTGATGGGATGGAAGGATCGACAATATCAACCGTGGTGAGAGACATGGATACTCTATATGATTCAACATCCCCAGGACGATGTACCACCCAAGAATCAAAATACCCAAGGGATCCACTGGTAAATTAATAAATCATGTTGATAGGAGAGACATTGGTAGTGGGAGATGGTGGGGGAAGGGGAAACATTACCATCAATGAAGTATCTTTGAAAATCCCCGCACTGACGTTTATATAAGACTACATGGTATGAACTTTAAAGGGTACATTATACCCCACATTGGATCCAATTTCTAGGGTACAAAATGCAATATGATCAATCGTAAAAAATTTCACTCGGTGAGGGAAGCATAGGACTCTAAAGTCTGACAAGAAAACTGTAGCCATCTCATAAAACCAAGTACGCCTGAGTTGTAGATTGTACTCAAGAGGTGCGTCGATGACATATACCACCATGGAGAGATTCTTTCCACCTAACTTGATGGGTAAGGAAGTGATTATGCCATCAAGATGAAACATGTGTCCATCGAATGCTTTTAATAGTGTTGCAGATGTGTCAAGCTTAGGAGAGCTAAGGGCCTCTCAACAAGAAATGGACATTATGCAAGTTGAGGATCCTTTATCCACCACTGTTCGATAGATGTTTTTCCCCAACGATCACACTATGATCTGAAAGGTGACCTGATAAGAGAGCATATGAGTAATCTAACTCATCTCAAAGGTTATCAAACTTGACTCTGAGGGATAAACCCCACCTATAGTAGATAGCAAGGATTTTCACTGCATGGGGAAAATTCAAGCACCGACATGGCACAAAGTGCATGGGACAAGTATTCATCAATAATGTATGTAACACACCCATGATGGGGCGAAAAAAAATAAAAATAAAAAAAATTCATCCTCCTTACAGGAACAAATCCTCTTTCTCTCTACGAGTTCTTATTTGGAAAGCCTGGGACTCAGCTTGAGTCTCTGGCCAAGATTCTCCGAATTCTAAATCAAACGAGACTTTGAGACCATGATAGTTTCACCTCTAAATCAGACACAGGCCCTTTCGTCCTTTGGTGCAGATCTTATGATACATGTGACCTTCTCCTTCGCGCTTCAGCGAAGTCTCGGAGTTGGCATTATCCCCTTTTCTCTTAGAATCTCCTCATATGTGACCTTGGTGATGACCACATGATTGTGGGTGTGACCACAAGAGGTTTGGATTCAAACTAATTTTGGGCCCACAATCCTCCTCAAGTCTCCACGTATCCTCCTGATGAAACCACGGTTTGGATTGCGGCCCGCCCTCAATATTTTAAACTTCGTGCAACTTCCGTAGCTGCAATTCTATGGGATCTTTGATCTCACGATCTTGACGATACTTTCTAAATTGATGGTTCATATATGAACCTCTCAAATATACAAACTAGATCTGTCCCTCCTAAATCAACGACTGTAATCTCTTCGCAATTCTGGACTTTGGGGTTTTGAAATATCAAACCCTGATTCTTCCGTACTTCAACCTTCTGGAGCTGATGATATGGAGACACATGTCCTTCTTGATCAACGTTATTTCTTCCACTTCGTGTGTTTGACCATTCAACCCAAATCAACGGTCCTCCAACCCTCTTCCTGATCGATGGTCGAGATCTCCTTCGGGTTTCGGACTTCTAAGATCTCAAATTTCAAACCTTTTCCCCAATGAATTTCATTCGAAGGATAAAATCCTCTAATGCATGTCCTCCTGATATAACAATCAATGATTACTTAGAGTCTTCAACCGAAGCTCACATATTTGTGCCACATGTCCTCTGAATCCAATGGATATGAATCACTTTGGGACTTTACCTAGAGTTAACGGATTCATGCCACGTCTCCCTTAGATCTGTTGGTCTAGGTTCACTTCAGGTCTTCGGGGTTCAACAATCTCAGTTCTCAAACTGAAACCCCACTACAATATTCCCATATCTCTTGATATATTGACAGGTGTCCCCTTTCCAATTGAGGGTTTTCATCTCTTCGACTCTTCGGGCTTTGGGTGTTTCAACACTTTGACATTCGCTTTCCTCTGGATATTTCGACCTATTGACACATGTCCTCCTGGATCCAACGGTCCAGATTTTCTCCGAACCTTTGACTCTCTTCTCTTCGGGAATATCAAGTTTCAAACTTACGTCCTCCCAGACTCACGGTATCTGACGGCTCAGATCCACTCTGGCGATCCGACGCTTGAATTTTACCCTGAACAATCTGATGGCTCAAATCTATTCCTATGATCGAACGACTGAGATTCCACTTCGGGTTTTCGACTCTTCGGGCTTTGGAAACTTTGAGTCTCAAACCTTAACAGGTTCTCTCTCCTATGCGTGAGAACATTAAGACTCGTGCACCTTCCTCAGATCCGGCAACTGTCGATCCTTTTCACTATGATCAAACGACCACTGTCGCTCCTCCTTATGAGCTTCTGATTTCTCCCACTTGGAATATTTATCAATCTTCAATGGTTTCAAACCTTTGCTCCTCCTATGAGTCCTACTGTTGGATCTCATCAACACTTATGATAAGTGTTATCCATTTTGAGCTTACGAACTTGAAACAAGTTCGCCTCTTGGACCTCATCTGCGCTTCTGAGAAGCGTTTATCTCTTATGAGCTTGGTTCTTAGAGGATATCGAGTTCCCATATACTCATTGCGTTAATCGGCTCACGTCATATCGACGATCCACGACCTTCCTTGATCCAACGATCCATATCACAATGCAACTTTGGGTTTCAAAAGTTTAGTCGCACCAACATGCGATTCTATCGATGTGCAGACTCTGAGCTCACCAATCCAATGGTCAAGGAGGGTCCCGATAGATCCTTGGATCAATGGTCCATATTTCATCGCTACTTCTAGTTTTGGGAGTTTAATCGCACCAATGCACGATTCTCCCATCGCATGAACTCCATACTCACAGATCTGATGGTCAAGGTGGGTCCCGATAGATCCTTGGATCTACGGTCTATATCACATTGCAACTTCACGTTTCGGAGGATCCATCCCATTCACTATGATTACCAACATTCATCTATCTTGTGAAGACTGAAGGAGTCGAGGCATCAACGCCTACGCTCCTCCTTCAAATCTAACGGTCGTGATAGACCTCAGATCCTCTAGAACGGATCTCATTTGTTCATCTTCCAAATGAAAGGATATTCCCTTTTGATACTTGAGTCTCACTATCCTTACTAAGCTTCGTCAGTTATGAGGGATTAAGAGCATTGTGCTCTTTCTCCTGAGATTAATACTTAGAAGGGTCTTCTGCACTACTCTTGCACTCCTTCACCAAGTTTAGAACTTAAGTGGTTCTCGGTCTCTGCTTGCCTCACAGAGAGCCGATGCATATCTGCATTGCCTCTCCTAAGATTAATAGACTTTGTCCTCCAAGAGACTCAGGACGACGAGTAGGGTCGACCAACATACATGAAACTATGCCCATGGTCGACGACCTCACAATTCGTGGCTCCAGCTTAAGACACCATAAGACACAATCGTCTGCGAGTAATAAAACACGTCCAATTCATGCAATTTCCTACTTACATAATTAAATAATTGAGCAGACACAAAAGACAGAATACAATATAAATCAATAAGGAAACATATCCATCCCTGCAACATTCATGGGATATCCAACCTTAACTCACAGTACCACTTAAATACACAATATATGTGATTACTTATCTGTTACATGTGGTAAACAACTAACTAACTGTGGGTGTTCATCCTTCCACCCTACTATAGGCTCTTAGGAATTCATTCTTATCACTCTGGCCACCCCCGTGCCAAACCATGATATCACCAGGGAACTATCGCAATTCTCAAGGATTCTTTCTCTGTTCAACCTCTTCTCCAGTTTTGTTCTCTGCAACTTTCATAGATTTCTCTCTGTTATGGCCTCGACGAGGTTTATCAGATGCTTACTCAGCATCAAGCTCACACCCTTCTATTCGTTATCCCCTGGAGAGCTCTATGCATTTCCCTTACAAGCTTGCACTCTCGTCTCGTGTCTCCTCTCTGGTTGTCTGTGTGTATCTATCTTACCTTCCTTATTTTGGAAGATTCCCGACCCATCACATTCGTTCTATCAGAAGGAAGCTTGGGTCTTTAGGTCTCTGTGGTACTTCGGTCTGACATTCTACAACTAGACCATGCTCCCATTCATGGGGGTGGTTGATAATTTGACCGTTGGTCCTTTCTTCATTAACTTATTTCTCTCCTTGGGATCTAAAGGAGGTTTATCATCCTCATCAAAGGAAATTTGGGGTTATTTTATAGAATGAACCATCTCATATAGTTTTCACATTCTTTCTCTAGTGATATCATGGCCAGTACTTTCAAGGCTTCACCCCCACAGTCAGTTATTGGCAACTCAAACAATAATACATTTGCATTGTCCACATGCCTTAGCATGGTAATTCCTATTTTATGATTAATTACAAACTAGGGGAAACAAGGATATTACAATCCCCCCCCCCTAAAGGAACACCGTCCTCGGTGTTCTTCCTCAAAAACACCTTTCGTGCCTTTCTCATTCAGTTGTTTCATAAATCTTGATCTTTCACTCTCGGTCAGGTCCTTTTTCAGACTCTTAATCTTTGTCACCTACTATCAATAATTCTTGGACAATCAAGCATGTTAATCATAGTCTTATGCTAAAACATTGCATAGAAAGCTCTAGGAAACTTTCATAATATTAGCACAATAATTATTTGTGCAGTTTGTGGATTTATATCCACATGGTTCTTTGTTTATGCAGGTTCATTGTTTTTCCTTGACGTACCCATTGGGTGCATGATCCCAATAAATAGTTTCCAATAACTATCAAGGTTTCATCTTCCTTGCGGTCACTCACCCTCCAGGCCCAGGCTCAGGCAAGCCCTTCTCTACTATACAGTCCCTCGAGTGATCTATCTTTCCTTGCCAAGGTTTTCTCGCACAGGAAGAACTACCCATTGTGTGCATGATCCCAATATTTTACAAGAACTATTAAGTTATCCTCTTCCTTGCGGTCACTCACCCTCTAGGCTTAGGCTCATGCATCTCCTTCATTGCTATACAGTCCCTCGGGTGATCCATCTTGCCTTGCCAAGGTTTTCTCGCACAGAAATATTTTCAGAGACTCTATCGAGTCTTAAAATCGAGGCATCCCTCAGAAATTCTCTGTTGAGGCATCCCTCCAGCTTGTGTTACCTCAACACAATATATTCTAGGCAATCATGGCTTACCACAGGGTTCTCATGGCTCAGTAGTAGCCATTTTCATGCTTTTACATCTTGACAACCTTCCAACTCAACTAAAGTTAGGGACAAAGGTTACTCTCCTTCTCCCGACTCAATCATAGATAGGGATGAAGGTTACTCTCCTTCTCCTGAGTCAATCTTTATTTCATGCGATTGGATTATATTATTTCTCACACGTATCACAGACATATAACATTTCATGAGACATCATATAAACTTGTGGCTTATTGCTTAATTCTTAGTAGTCATTAAGATTGTAACCTCGTTTTCCTGACAGAGTCGTCACACAGTTCCTCCACAGGGAATTCCTTCAGCATGCAACTTCCTTATTGCATATCCATCACTATCGGTGCTAGACTCAACCTTGAGTTAGCTTTTATCTGTTTACCAAATATTCCTTAAGGAATATAAACATGCATCTTTTTCATGTACCTAATTACGTATCCATACATATTCTGGTTTTGTTAACTTACATCCATGATGTATTTAACCATAATCATAATCCTAAGCCTGCATGTAGTTTTCATAGGTATATTTCACATCCCACATGCATCTTTACTTTTAAGATCAGTCAACTCCGGATTATTCACAATCCTTCTCATGTGATTCCCAAAGGCATAATCATTTGCCTCTTATTATGACAACATAGCATCTTTTCTCATTTACCCTTATATCTAATCATATTAGTATTCCCTGAGGAAAGGGAATACATTCCCCTCGAGCTATTACTTGGAACAAAACTTTCATGACTCTTCAGAATGGAGTCAGCCATACATCCATAGTATTCATTTAATCTAGACAAGAGAAATTCTTGATTTATATTTCCCTCATCAGGGAAACCATATGGTGCCACTTCCTACAACTATACTCTTTCATCTTACACGTGCATCACTTGCACGTTTAATATCATTCATACCTAAATGGTGTTGATATTAGGCTTCATATTAAGAAGCTTCACAATGCATTAAACCCATGCACTCAAGAATAATTAAACACAGATAAATATTCATCATGCTAGGTTATTGCTTGCACCTTTTCCATGTCATTCACACAGATGGACATATTAGTCTTCTATATCCTTTTCCCAAGGATCTTCCAATCATCCTTATGATCATGTATACACATTCATGTATAAGTTGGTGCATGTCTTGCACCTTTTTACCTCATGCATTTGCTTGATAGTTTAATTTCATCATTAATGTCCTTTAGTTTGAGATTTCAGTCACTTACAGGACTAATCTCAGTTTCCTTCTCTCAAGGAAATAACCAACCAGTGTCACCTTCCTCTTTATGCGACAACGTCTAGAAAGAAAACCTTCTTGCCTCAGCGTCCATAGGGTTTTACCCATCTCGCTTTTCTCTGGTCATGAGTAGTTATATACTCTGATTTTAATTTAAAGCAGTAACTATAACTGACAAGGATCCTACCTGATCCCTTTAGATTCCTTTAAGCCCACAAAGGTATTAAACATTATATAATCCACCATCATTAGTGCCTGAAGTTCCAACTTCCCATGCTTAGAAGAAGTGTTACGAACACCAGGTCATCTGTCCTTCGGGCTTCAACTGCCCTTGATAGAACCCTGCCACCTTCAACTATCCATATTCAAGTCTTCTTATAAGTTTTAATTAGCATATCCCTACTCCGGTAAAAGTAGTTATAACTTAGACAAAGGGCTAAAGAAATTATTCTGTTGAAATTCAACAAGAATTCCCAAAATCACAGGTTTAATCTGCAGTCCTTCTCCTCAAGAAGTAAATGCAGATAACAATACCTCCTTACGTGACTCGTACATGAGCCCAAGAAAGCAAGTGTTGTAACAATTCTCTGATACCAATTTGTAACACACCCATGATGGGGCAAAAAAAATAAAATTTCGTCCTCCTTACAAGAACAAATCCTCTTTCTCTCTACGGTTTCTTATTTGGAAATTCCGGGACTTAGCACGAACCTTCGACCAAGATTCTTCGAATTCTAAATCAAACGAGACTTTGAGACCATGATAGTCTCACCTCTAAATCAGACACAAGCCCTTTCGACATTTGGTGCAGGTCTTATGATACCCTTGACCTTCTCCTTCGCGTTTTAGTGAAGTCTCAGAGTTGGAATTAGCCCCTTTTCTCTTTGCCTCTCCTCAGATGTGACCTTGGAAATGACCACGCGATTGCGAGCGTGACCACAAGCAGTTTGGAGTAAAAATACTTTTGGGTCTGCAATCCTCCTCAAGTCTCCACGTGTCATCCTAATGAAACCATGGTTTGGATTGCAACTCGCCCTTGGTATTTTAAACTTCGTGCAACTTCTATACCCACGATGCTACAAGATCGTCGATCTTGTGATCTTGACAATACTGTCTAAATTGACGGGTCAGATATGTGCCTCTCAAATATATGGAACAGATCTATCCATCCTAGATCAATGACTGTGATCTCTTCGCAATTCCGGACTTCAGGGTTTTTAAATCTCAAACCCTGTTTCTTCCATACTTCAACCTTCTAGAGTTGATGATCTACAGACACATGTCTTGCTCGATCAATGGTATTTTTTCCACTTTGGGTGTTTGACCATTCAACCTTAACCAACGGTCCTCCAACCCTCTTCTTGATTGACGGTTGAGGTCTCTTTCAGGTTTCGAACTTCTGAGATCTCAAATATCAAACCTTTTTCCACGGTCCAAGTTCACTTCGGGTCTTCAGATTTTGGCAATCTCAGTTCTCAAACTGAAACCCTACTACAATCTTCCCAGATCTCTCGATTTGTTAACAGGTGTCCCCTTGTTGATCGATGACTCATGACTCTTCGGCTCTTCTGACTTCGGGTGTTTCAACACTTTGACCTTCACCTTCCTTTGGATCTTTTGACTTGTTGACACGTGTCCTCCTAGATCCTATGGTTCATATTTTCTCTGGCCCTTCGTCTCTCCGCGTTTCGACAATCTCAAGTTTCAAACTTGCCTCCTCCCAGACTCATGGTATCTAACGGCTCAGATCCACTCTGGTGATATGACGCTTGATGTTTACCTCGAACAATATGACGAATCAGATCTATTTCTCTGATTGGACGACTGAGATTCTACTTTGGGTTTCCGGCTCTTTGCGCTTCAGAAACTTCAAGTCTCAAACCTTGACAGGTTCTCTCTCCTGTGCGTGCGAACGTTAAGACTCGTGCACCTTCCTCAGATCCGACAGTTCTCAATACTTTTCATTGTGATCCAATGACCACTGTCACTCCTCCTTATGATATTTTGATTTCTCCTTCTTGGAAGATTTATCATTATTCGACGGTTTCAAACCTTTTCTCCTCCTACGAGTCCTACTCTTGGATCTCGTCAACACTTATGATATGTGCTATCCCTTTTGAGCTTATGAACTTCAAACAATTTAGCCTCTTGGACCTCATCTATGCTTCTGAGAAGCGCTTATCTCTTCTGATATTGGTTCTTAGGGGATCTCGAGTTCCCACATACTCCTTGCAGTAATCTGCTCACGTCAGATCAATGGTCCATGACCTTCCTTGATCCAACGATCTAGATCACATCGCAACTTCGTGTTTCAAAAGTTTAGTCACACCAACATGCGATTATCCTGATGTATGGACTTCGATCTTGAAAATTCGACGATCAAGGAGGGTCCCTATAGATCCTTTTATATACGGTCCAAATTTCATCGCTACTTTGGGTTTCGGGAGTTTAATCGCACCAATGTACAATTCTCCCGTCGGATGAACTCCACACTCACAGATTTGATGGTCAAGGTGGGTACCGATAGATCCTTGGATATACGGTCTAGATCACATCACGACTTTGGGTTTCGAAGGATCCATCCTCTTCATGATGATTACCAACATTCGTCTATCTTGTGAAGACTGAAGGAATCAAGGAATTAATGCCTACGCTCCTCCTCCAAATCTAACAGTCGTGATACACCTCAGATCCTCCCGAACGGATCTCATCCGTTCATCTTCCAAACGAAAGTATATTCCCTTTCGATACTTAAGTCTCACTATCCTTCTTGAGCTTCGTCAATTATGAGAGATTAAGAGCGTTGCGCTCTTTTTCCCGGGCTTAACACTTAGAAGGGTCTTCTGCACTACTCTTGTTCTCCTTCATCAAGTTTAGAACTTAAGTGGTTCTCGGTCTCTGCTTGCCTCGCAAAGAGCCTGTGCATATCTGCACTACCTCTCCTAATATTAAAAGACTCTGTCCTCCAAGAGACTCAGAACTATGAGGAGGGTCGACCAACATACATGAAACTATGCCCACGGTCAACGAACTCACAGTTCGTAGCTCCATCTTAAGCCACCACAAGACGCAATTATCTACGAGTAATAAAACACATCCAATTCATGCAATTTACTACTTGGCTAAATACACGATTAAGCAGACACAAAATAAGGAATACAATATAAATCATTAAGAAAACATAACCATCCCTGCAACATTCATGGGATATCCAACCTTAACTCACAGTACCACTTAAATACACAAGATATGCTATTACTTATCTATTACAGGTGGTATCCAACTAACTGACTATGGGTTTTTGTCCTTCCACCCTACCATAGGCTCAGAGGCATTCATTCTTAGCACTCTGGCCACCCCCGTGCCAATCCATGATATCACCAAGGAACTCTTGTAGTTCTCAAGGATTCTTTCTCTGTTCAACTTTTGCTCGGGTTATGTTCTCTGCAACTTTCAAATATTTCTATATGTTATGGCCTCGATGAGGTTTATCATATTCTCACTCAACATCAAGCTCATGGCCTTCTATTCGTTATCCCCTGGATATATTCATGAATTTCCCTTATGAGCTTGCGCTCTCCTCTCGTGTCTCCTCTCTAGTTGTTCGTGTGTATCTATCTTACCTTCCTTCTTTTGGAAGGTTCCTGACCCATCACGTTGCTTCTGTCAGAAGGAAGCTTGGGTCTGCAGGTCTCTGTGGTACTTTAGGCTGACATTTTGTAGCTAGACCATTCTCCCATTCATGGGGGTGGTTGATAGTTTGACCACTGGTCCTTTCTTCATTAACTGATTTCTCTTTTTAGGATCCGAAGGAGGTTTATCATCCTCATCAACGAAAATTTGGGGTTAATTTATATAATGAACCCTCTCGTATAGTTTTCACATTCTTCCTCTAGTGATATCATGGCCAGTACTTTCAAGGATTCACCCCCACAGTTAGTTATTGGGAACTCAAACAATAATACATTTACATTGTCCACATGCCTTAGCATGGTAATTCCTATTTTATGATTAATTACAAACTGGGGGAAACAGGGATATTACAATGTAATTGTGAGTAGCCTGAGTGTTAGGATTATGTGTCATATGTAGAATAACTCCTTTTAAGGGGTGAATTAGTGCATCAAAGGATGATTTCTCTATTTTAAGAGGTCCATCAGGATGGGAGGAAGATGTTTCTTTAGTCGCAAAGTGAGAAGGATCAAGAATGGCATAATTCTTTCCTTGTGTTTACAAATCGATCTTTTGGTCACACATGAGAAAACAATAATTCAAGGAAGACCCCTCTTGGTGAGGGGTACCTTTCATGCCCCCTTATGAAGGGGAAATATTTGTGGCAACCATGTTTTTAGGTTGATGGGGGAAAGGATGGGTTATGACAACAGGCTGCTGGGGGTCCCATTGTTGTTCCAATAATATATGGAATTCATCCTTCCGATGGCACTAGTGAGGAAGGTGGTCTTCCCCATAAATCATGCAGGCAAACCAAATCTTCCTCTTTTCCTTAGTTCCTCACTCCTGGGTGTTTTGGGTAGAGGTAGTCCCTCTCTCATTGTTGGAATTTGTTTTCTTATTTTTTTTATTTTTTCCTCTAGGTTGTTGAGGATTCTTCGGTTGCATGGACTGAATCGAATTCACCTCAGAGGTTTTATAGGGAACTACAACAGTTTGAGAATTAGTGCTAGAATCCAATGGGTGTGAAGTAATCGACATATCACCCATTTGGTTAGCTAACTAGTGGACAGTCGCATGGGAAAAAAAACCAACCACGCCATCGACATGGGGTCCTCTATTTTTCTTCCTTGGATTTGTCGATAGTCGAGGAGCATTTGGAATAATGTCATATAAAGTACCCGACTGAAAATAAATCAATTCTAAGTGTTTGGAATGCAAAATCGCCTTCTCCTCGGTAGCTTCCCCGACCATAGCTACATCTCGAGACATGGGTGGTAGGAGGGACTTTGTAAACCACTTCATAAGGATTTTGTTTGAGATATATGTATTGATAATCATATGCCTTCATTGCCACTCATGTATATGATCAGAAATATGTGTGGCATTATATTGACGTAGTGAAGTCAAGAGATCAGTTCTTATCTTGTATCGTATGGGAAATTGGTGATGCATTAAAAATTCCATTGCCAAATCGTTGAATAAAAATGCCATTTCCATATCATTGAATAAAAATTCCATTGCAAGATTGTTGAATCTCTTAAAGGAATTGCCTTTTAACTCAATATACCATTTGGTGGCAACTTCGGTCAGGGATCTATGGAAAATATCCAGCCTCACACTATCATCCATCACGAGTTGGATGAAAACCATAGGTGGTATGTCATAATGGATTTCCATCAAATTTTGGAATATATGAAGGAATCTTGGACGCTATTGTCATCCATGAAGGGTCATGGGATATAGGGTCATTATTTAACCTTGAAAAATCTAGTAAATCTAACATTGCGAGGAAAGGAAAAATCACAAATGAGTACTACAAGGGAGGTGAAGTATTTGTTGTCTCAGATGGACCTTGTGGTCCCCCTATGTTGGTACTAATTGAGGGTTGGGGAGTTCTTGAAGAGTGATTTCCTACTGGGATGGTTTCACCTCCAGGAGTCTGGCCACTCCCAGAACCAAAGATGCCGCTAGGGGGGTTGTCCCTGGGGGTAAATGCGGACCCTCCATGAAACATATTCCCAAATTTAGTCCCAGAGAAGAGCCCCCAGGACCAGATGTGGAAACAAAAGGAAAACCTCCCCACGGTGAAAACGTTCCCCCAAGGGATGTTCCCTAGGGAAATGTGTTCTTACCAAAGGAAAGTTAAAATATCCAGATGTACTACTACCCCCAGTATGCCTAGGGATAGGCCCAAAATCAATAGACATATTCCATCCAAAAGGTGAACTAGTTCCAGATGATATTTCGCCACTCATAGGAATGCCACTCCCCATGCTTAAACCAAAGCTTGACCCCCCATTGGAAGAAGATCCAAAGGTGGGGGTCGGGATAGATGGGATGGGTGTAGAAGCATTCGATAAACTAATAGATGGATATGATGACATGACTAGCGTCGTCCAGAACGTGGAACCAAAATAAAATGGGATGGATGGTGTGGGCCTAATGGAGCTAAGAGGTGGCAATGTGGACATTACAGGGATGGCCCCTAAAGGATTTTTGCCTATCCCACTTGATGATAGGATTGTAGGCTCAACTACAATAGAAAATACACTTGGTCCCAACATTGTGAGAGGATGAGTGAACAAAGAAAAAGGCTCACTAAATATTTCCATTACTTGGACTATTATAGGGGTGTTTGGCTCAGTCAAAGGAGGATTAAAATTCTGTGGAGGACGTTCGTCTACCACTTCTACCTTGACTAAGCTAGTTTTGTCCAAACAAAGTTCAAGACTTTCTAAGTCTTTGGCATATATTTAATGTCATTTAACAGGTGGTTCTTCCCTTGTAATAGGCTCAAGTCCTTGTAGTCGACGAGACCAACACGGTAATTCAGTCACGGTGAATAAACTATGTTACTATCCAAACACATATCAACCTATGGATGACGTAGAATTGGAATCAAAGAGCACACCCCTAATCAAATCTAGGAAAACAACACACAAACCAATTGGCTCAGGGGCCTTCCAAAAACTAACCCTATGAGGGAGATGAAGTCCCCATAGGATTGACTAGTGAAGTTATGATGAGAAGTTAGGATGATCTACGTGAAACAACCCTGACTAGTGCAATTACCCTTTAGTAAAGTGGGCACACTCTGGGGGAATTGAGACCATGAATGAACATTTTCCCTAGGTACCACAGGCACGTCCCAACTACAGTCACCTCTATAGCTCCTAGGAAAGGTCACTAAGTCTACCACCCTAAAATCAATGACCGGGCGAACATTCATAGGTCCGACAACACCAGGGATAATTTTAAGGATGGAAATTTATATTAAAATATATAAACGTAGGCTAATATTACTAGTCCTTAATATGAAAAATGAAAAATGTTTGGCAACAATTTTTTTAAAATATTCAAAATTCTAAGTATTTTATATAGTTTCTATAAACTTTTGGCAATTTTTAAGGTAAAGTAATTTTATTCTACGGAATTTGGGCAAATCATTTTTAGAAAAAATGGAAAATGGCGAATAGTTTTTGGGAAAAACCATGGAAAATTATCCCATTTGCGAAATTTAGCCCCTAAAATAATCTATGGACCACACGTAAGGGTAGGGTAACTAATCTTGAATCTTTGAAGGCATTAACCAATGAAACCCATGTATACATAACGATCAAAGTGATAACGCAAACACCAAAATGAGCAGAGAGGATTAATCTCCCTACTTTCCCTGATGCGACCTCATGCTTAAGTCCTATGTTAAAGGAGGCTCCTGAGACACTGGTTGCAAGAATGGATTTTAATGCTCTTTAATGAATTCTAGGTTTCATTTTGTGGCCTTTGAGATTTTAATCTCCAATCCTATTCCAAGGATCCTACCTAATGTTTGTTTACTATCAAGATACTCATCAAGAGTGTTTTCATGAGCTACCAAGACTCCTTGATGGGACCCATCCAGAGATGAAAGAGGTATGAAACAAAAATATTTGGAGGAAGTGAAGGCAGAGAAATCAATGGAAAGTTCTGAAAAAGATAACCAAGGTTGAAAAAGGTCAATACTAGGAGGTCTATTGGATTCCCCAACAAGTTCCTCTAGGCTAGGGTCAAGACTTGTCATGTTAACTATCGCCAGTTCAAAACTAAGGAGGACGGATTCTTGATGATTCTCTCCTTCCTTGGGCTTATCGATGGAAGCCATGATTTCCATGATGGAATCTTCTGAAGGAAACTCAAAATTTAGGATGCCATGTGAACTCGAAGAGTCAACAACCCATTCAGGAAGAGTAGTTGATCACACTTGATATGAGAGTGGAGTTCCTGACCAGTATCAGTGGATGTTGATGAGATTGTAGGATCGCCAATATCGACCGTGGTGAGTGGCATGGATGCTCCAGATGATTCAACATCCTCAGGATGAGGAACCACCCAAGGATAAAAAGACTTGAGGGATCCACTAGAAAATGAATATATCATGTTGATAGGAGCGACATTCGTAGTGGGAGACAGTGGGGGAAGGGGAAATACTCCCATCAGTGAAGGATATTTGAATATCCCCACACCAACACTCATATAAGACTGCATGGTATCATTGACAAAGGGTACATTAGGCCCCACATTGGATAAAATGTCTGGGGTACAGAACACAATCTGAAGTAATCTCATAGAACCAAGTGCACATGAGTAGCATATTGTACTCAAAAGGTGCATCAATGACCTCTACTTCCATGGAGAGAGTCTTTCCACCTAAATTGATGGGTAAGGCAATGATTATGCCATGAGGTTGAAACAATTGTGCATCGATTTTTTTTAATAGTTTTGCAGACGTGTCGAGCTTAGGAGAGAAAAGGTCCTTCCAAAAACCAATGGACATGATGCAAGTTGAGGATCCTTCATCCACCACTTTTCGATAGATGTTTTTTCCCAACGATCGCACTATGATATGAAAGGTGACCTGATGGGAGATCGATTGAGTAACATGCCTAGTCTAAAAGATTATCAAATCTGACTCCGAGGGATTAACCCCACCTATAATAGAAAACAAGGATTTCCACTGTGTGGGGCATCTTTAGAAAACTTCAAGTGNATGAAAGGTGACCTGATGGGAGATCGATTGAGTAACATGCCTAGTCTAAAAGATTATCAAATCTGACTCCGAGGGATTAACCCCACCTATAATAGAAAACAAGGATTTCCACTGTGTGGGGCATCTTTAGAAAACTTCAAGTGCTGACATGGAACAAGGTACCTGGTCCAAGTCTTCCAAAATAATGTAATTGTGAGTATCTCGAGTGTTAGGATTATGTGTCATACATCGAATAACTCTATTCGAGGGGCAAAGTGGTGTGTCAAAGGATGAATTATCTATATAAAGAGGGCCATGAGGCTAGGAATAATATCTTTCTTCAGTTGTAGAGTGAGAAGGCTCAAGAATGTCGTAATTCTTGGTTCACATTTTCAAATTGACCATATGGTCACACATGAGAACATAATAATTTGAGGAAGACCCCTCCTAGTGAGGGGTACCTACCATGCCCCCTTGCAGAGGGGTGGGATTTTTGGAAACCATGTTTTGATATTGAGGGGGGGGAAGTATTAGAAAAACAAGACCGCAAAGCAATAAAATAAAACAAATGCAGAAACAAAACACAAAAGATACACAATACAAGAGAGACACAAATTTATGTGGTTCACCCAGTGTGGGCTACACCCACCAGAGAAATTGCTAGGTCCTTCCTTTATTATTATCCAACAAATGAAGGGATACAACCTACAACAAAACCCGTTGTAACTTCCTCTTCTTTCTCTCACAGTCTCCTCTCTCAGAATACAATACTCGCCATAATTCATAGCCACGATAGATTTCCATCATATTAGAGAGTTGCCTTCTAGGGAAAAAAACCCTAAAACAATTTCTACCATTAGATTTGCGACCTTATAATGAATGGTGTAGATTTACAATGAAATTACAATATACATTTACAAGGCAATTTTTCCTTTGGGGGATTCACCCCCTAACCCCCCAGCGGGGGGGATAGGCCCCCTGGACCCCACAAAGGGGCTACCCCCCCTCTGCACTCCCCCACGTGGAAGAGTGTGCATACTTATGGGGTGTAAAGTCTTCATGGGGTATAAACATGGGTGAAAGCAAGGACCTCTGAATCAGGAACATAATCAGGCTCCACAACAAACAAAAGGATGGGTTAGAACAACAGTATTTGTGGGGCCCATTTTTGTGCCAATATTCCATGGAATTCATTCTTATGAGGGAATTGGTGATTAGGGTGGTCTTCCCCACAAATCATGTAGGGAAACCTACTCTTCCTCTTTTCCTTTGTTCCTCCCTCCTAGGTGTTTTGGGTAGAGTTAGTCCTTTTCTCATTGCTGGAATTCTTTTTCTTGTTCCATTTCTTCTTGCCTCTAGGTAGATGAGTATTCTTGGGTTTCATGGAATCCATCGAATTCAACTCGGAGTTTTGAGAGGGGATTTCAATAGTTTGAGAATTACTTCCACAAGCCGATGAGTTTTATGTAATCGACATTTGACACATTTGGTTAGCTAACCGGTGCACATATGCATGGGAAAAATAACCGACCACACCATCGACATGGGGTCCTGGGTTTTTCTTCCTTGGATATGTCGATGGTCGAGGAGAAGTTGGAATAATTTCATATAGGGTACTCTACTGAGAAAAATTCAAGTCTAAGTGTTGGGCATTAAAAATGGTCTTCTCCTCGGTAGCCACCCTGACCATAGCTACATCTCGGGAAATGGGTGGTAGGAGGGAATTTGTAAACCACTTCATATGGATTTTTTTTCAGGATCTATGTCTTGATCATCTTACAAATTCGATGTCACTCTTGTATATGATCGGAAATATGTGTGGCATCGTCTTGACATAGTGAAGTAAAGAGCTTAGATCCTATCTTGTACCATATGGGAAATTGGAGTTACGTTAAAAATTCCATTTCCGGATCATTGAAGATATTAAAGGAATCAAATTTTAACTCAATATACCATTTAGCGGTAGCTTCGATTAGGATCTATGGAAAATGCGTAGCCTTACAGTATCATCCATCAACGATTTGAATGAACGGGATTAGTGGTATGTCATGATGTCTGTAGAAGGGTCCTCTCTTGGATTTCCATGAAATTTGGAAGGTAGCATGGATGACATTGTCGGCCATGAAGGGTCATGGGCTATAGGGTCATTCATTAACCATGAAAAATCCAGTAAATCTAACATTTTGAGGAAAGACGATGGTGTAAATGAATACTGGGAGGAACATGAAGCCTTTGTTGTCCCAGATGGACCTTTCAGTCCCACTATGTTGGTACTAATGGAGGGTTGGGGAGTTCTTGAAGAGTGAGTGCCTACTAGGATGGTGGCACATCTAGGAGTGTGGTTTCTCCCAGAACCAAAGATTCCCCTAGGGGGTAAATGTGAACCCTCCAGGAAAAATATTCCCAAAGTTAGTCCTAGGGAAGAAACCCCTTGGACCAGATGTAGAAAAAAAGGAAAACCTCCCCACAGTGAAAATTTTCCCCCAAGGGATGTGCCCTAGGGAAAGGTGTGATAACCCGAGGAAAGTTAAAACATACAGATGTATTACTACCCCTATTCTACCTAGGGACATAACCAAAACCAATATAAATATTCCATCCAAAAGTTGAACTAATTCTAGATGATACTGTGCCACTCACAGGAATGGCGGAGATGGAAGGTGTTATCACATGAAGTTGTCATGGGTCAAATTTCTCTTTAGGTTTTAATTTTTATCCATTAGTCTTTTTTAAGTGTTTTATTTTATTTTTTCCTTATGGTTTTCTTAGGATAACTTAAATAAATGAAAGGTTGGAACTTGGCTCACATATTTGACCCACGCCTATGGTTTATACCCTTGGTTCATTTTATTCTTTACACCCTTGACTCATCACTTGATTTGAAAGATAACACTATTATCCCCATGACACCACAAACTTGATAGGTCACTCCATCCATTCATATGCTTGAACCTCTCCACTATGTCCCTTTACACATTATGGAGTCAACTCAAACCTTTTCAAGTATGTTGCCAACTCACTAGTTGTTTTCATAGCGCATCTTTTGTACACTCTCCCTCTTTACCATCATTTGTGATTATGAAGTTGATGTCATGACTTGTCATTGTTTTCAACACCCTTGTCTTCAAAAGGAATAGTCGTGATTTGGTCATTAATGAGTTCTAATTGTTTATCAAAATTTGAAATCCTGCTCCTAGATCGTCGCTACATAAGCTACTAGTCTAGACAGCGTTGCGGATTATGCTACAGACCAGCTAACCAAGGTAAATTGGAGATTGGGGTGGTTGCAAACAAATTCATGCTTTCATGAGATCATCAATAATCAAACTTCAATGTTCAGGTACTTCTTGAGCCATCCGAGCTCTGTTGAAGATCACTTAAGGTTTTGTTTTATATTTTCATAGCACCTGGCGCTGCCAATTGTAGTTTCCTCCACCTACCATCCCCTTACCTTTTATGTCACATATTTCTTATCCATCTACATACTGTCAGCTTCCCCCACTAAAATTGAATCATTTGCTATCAGAGTTATTGTGCCTATTTATCCCTTGGCTCTTGCTGTCCATACTACACTACAGAAACTACTCCAAAAATGTTCTATAGATCCCGTGTCCCAGCGCTGCAAATTATGTGTCAATGCAGTGTCATCATTTATGCTCACATCTCCAAATTTGGCTCTTTTCCTTCATGGTGTCATCTTATAATTTTTATCTCAAAGTCAATTTGCAGTGAAAAGTTTAGGAGCCTTTTCCTTTAGAATGATGATGACCCTATATGGTGGCTTGATGTCAGCCTAAAATTTGAACAATGCAACCTCCTTGCATATCATTTCTCACAGAAGATTCTTCCCCATTTTTAATCTATCAAACCATGCTATTATTAGTTCAGAAGTAAATTGGAGGAAATCCCTGAAAGACCAAATAAGGACCATCTTTCAAAATCTTACAAACATTTGTTTGGTTTCCTATACCTCTTATAACATTACAGTGTTTGATATCCCGCTTCTATTAATGGATACACCTCAACAAAATAAATCTCACAAGGGTGGGAGTGTAGTCAGGACTGAGCCTTCTGACATGCACCTCTTTGATGTTGAACCTCTGATCAGGGAGGTCTTCCAAAGGGTTGGTTGCCTATATTTTTGTAAACATATGAAGAGGGGACACCTTGAGGTAGCCAGTGAATTTTCTTTAAACTTTGATGGCACTAATACTAAGGTAGTAACCCTTGTGTTGGAGGTATCTGAGGCCACCATTGCAACAGCCACTGAGATACCCAACACTAGTGAAAGGTGGTTCAAATCTATGACTCTCAATCCAACCTTTTCTAAAGAATTCCTCAAGCCATATCATAAGAAAGATATTTTTGCCTAGGAGCCACTTGGTTGAGGGTTTTGACAAAATGTTGAAAGTCATCCAGAGGTATTTTACATGTGAGGGAAGATTCAACATGATATACCAGTATCACATTAGGCTTTTGATACACTTCATCGGCAAGGATTTGATGAACATCCCTTTCTATTTGTTTAGAAGTATGGAGAAAATGTTTGATAGGATCCAAGCTAAGTCCAAGGTTGTGGACACTAGTGTTTTCTACTCAGGGTTGATTAGGATGCTTGTAATGGAAGAATTGAAGAAAAGAAACCTCACTTAGGAAAATTTCATTGTCTCTTCTAATCTGCAACTAGATGTAGCCTTTACCCCTCAATCCAGGGTGCAGAGCCCTTTGCTAGCTAGTAGTGTTTCCCAAGTAGAAACAAGCAAAAGGAGAAAGGGAAAACACATTTCCCAAGAAAAAGAAGTTTCTAAGGAAGTTGAAGAGGAAGAAAGGGATTCCCATCACTCCCCATAAAGGTAACTTTCACCTCAGCCTGTACCTGAACTAGAGTAAGTTCCCTTAGTAAAAAATAAAACCAAAAAAGGGGAGAAAACTACATTTTACTTCACTTACTGCAGCAGCCGAGAATAGAGTTAGAAGGCCTTTCACCAGATCATCAGCCCATAAGGAAGATGTTGAAACATATGTCATAACCAAATCTTTTGTCCCAAAGAAAGATAAGGGTAAAAGTGAAACTGTTGGGAAGCCTATTGAGTTCATGACCAAAGATTTTGTTCAGAGGAAAGACAAAGGTAAGGGTGAAATTACTAAGAATCATGTTGAATTCATAAACATCACCACTCCCCCTATTAATCCCACCTTCAAGATATTGATCATACAACTCAGGGATGCAAGGAATGAAATTGCTCGTTTGAAGGGAGAAAGATTGACTTAAAGGAGGAAGATGAGTGAAATCATGGACATGTATAATGAGACCCTTGATCTAGATAGGTTTACAACAAGAAGATTCTTTCCCCTTCATAGGAAACTTCAGACTTTGTACAAGAAGAATAGAAGCTTACAGTCCTAGAAAAGAAATCTCAAAGAGGAGTTGCAGCCCTTCAAGTATGATCTAGCCCAGAGGAATCTCAATGTACTATCCCAAGTTGCAACATAGAGAAGTTCCCCTGGAATAGAAATAAATGTTGTTGCAATAGAGAGAAGTGCTCCTGCAACAAGGAGAAGTGCCATATTGAGAAGTTGAAATGGAAAGGATGACAGACCCATTTTTGATGATGATCAGCTTTTGCATCTTGAAGTTTTGAGGGAAGTGTTATAATTTCACCTACTGGAGGAATCTACAAGATTATAATCCTTTTTCTATGAATTTTTGGTTTTTTTTAGGTTCATTGCATGACATAGAGAAACATAGAGCATTTCATAGCGCCCGAAGCTACAAAATCATCCACACATACTGTTCTACAGATTTACTACCGAAAGTGCTACATAATCACCTAGCCAGACATAAAGTGGCAGTTTGCTACAAAAATTTGCTGCAAAATAGTTTTACAGGTGGGCACTAGAAAATCTGCTACTGAATGCACTATGAAATCTGTTGCATAACAATTTTACAAAGGTAGGCGCTACGAAATTTTCTACCAATTGCGCTACAAAAAGATGCTACGAACTGGATGTTACAGTCAACAATTTTGAATTCGATGTCTCTTCTTAGCTTTGATGATTTGGAGGGAACCAATGATCACCAGGTGGTAGATGGAGCTCAACACAAAGGTTTGGTGGACACATGGAAATGGTGGATATGGGCCCAAGCAACAACAAATCATGTCATTTATATCTTGTTAGAGTTGTTGCCAACATGCTCCATGTTTCTAGCAGTTTGTTAGTTCCACTTGTACAAATGTTAGATTAGTAGTTTTTTGTGGAGAATCCTAGGCTAGAAATGCCAACTCACATCATAAGTTGTGGTTTTACTGTTTAGACTATAAATACATCAAAAGAATGTCATGTTTAAATTTATGTTATGTTGAATTTTATGTAGATTTACTAAAATAAATCCTACATAAACTTCTGCCAAGATCACCTATGCTGGTTCTTTTGACCTTGAGTTTCTCCTCCTATTGAGAGAAACAAGATCTACCTATCTAGCTCATATGCAACATGCAACCTTGGAAGTAGAATCTAACATAATGGAAGATGGCAAGATTAGGGGAAAATATGATAGAGACAAAATAAAAGGTAGGGATGAAGCTTCAACCTCTAATTCCCCTATTGTCCACCCTCAAGTTGATGAACTAACAAAATTGGTAAAATCACTTTCCGTTGAAATGGAAAAATTGAAAATTGAAGGAAAGAATAACTATAGGAACACACAGAATGATGATAATAGAGGAAATTTTAGAAGACTAAATAATGCCCCTCAATTCCTCCAAAGAGATCAAAGAAATAGGGATAGGGATGATCAAAAAGTCCAAGTTCCTCTCCAAAATAACCTTGTCGTTGACGAAGAAGGAGAGGACGAAGAAACTGATCCATAAATCCATTGTCTTGGTGACACCTCCCCATCCCCCCATTTAACCCAATCTGCATATGAGGATTCTCTCATGGATATCCAATTGAACGAATTGAGTAAAGGGGAAAAAACCAATGACAATCAAAATAAATACAACCTAAGGTCAAAAAAGAAAGGGGGAAAACCTAACACTTCTGATCAGCCCACTAAAACAAAAAAATTTGCTAAGACTGTGGCATCTAACAACAAAGAAAAAGAGGCACAAAACCCTCAAGCATCGGTTAAGAGCCTTATCCCATAAATTAAGGAAATTCTAAAATCTCCCTCCTCTTTTAGCTTTGAAAGTGAGATTCAAAAGATAAAAATCCAAATACCTTTTTTAGAGCTGATTAAGAATGAGGAATTAAAAAAATATCTTTCCAAAATGCTGCAGCCCGAACCTTCTTCTAATTCCATAGACTCAGTCAACCTTCAAGATGAAAAACCAACAATCATATTGGGACCTTTGGTGGAGGATAGGGATGACTCTTCCCCTCCTTTCTACACATCATTAAACATCCATGATAAAGTTCTACACAATTTCTTGATGGATTCAGGTGCATCTCATAACCTCATGCCTAAAACTGTCATGGATGAGCTTGGGATACAAATTACAAAAACTTACCATGAACTATACTTATTTGATTCTAGGAAAGTGAAGTGTCTTGGGGTTATCAAAGACCTGGTTGTTACCCTGTTCCAATTTCCCATGAAAAGTGTGGTCATGGATATTGTGGTGGCTGATGTCCCCCCTAAATTTGGCATGATCTTGTCAATATCTTGGATCAAAAGACTAGGGGGAACTTTACAGAGGGAACTTTCATATACCACCATTCTTGTATTTGGGGGAGAACATAGAAGGATTTATAGGGAAGCACAACTAGCTTACATCATCAATGATGAATCCAATCCTACCAACCACCCTATTTTTGTAGTTGATACTAATTTAGGATCCAAAATTTTATAGCTCACTGATGCTCCTCAATCACCTATTGAAATCAGAAAACATCCCATTAACTCTTGTGAAATTCCTCCTCCTAACACCTCTATTTGGAAGATGTTTTTTGATGGATACTCTTCTAAGGAAGGTGCTAGTGTTGGGGTAGTCTTTATTTCCCCTACCCAAGAGATCATATCTTTGTCTTACAAGATTGAATTTGAAACTACAAACAATGTGGCATAATATGAGGCTCTTGTTTTGGGTTTGAGGGCTGCTAAAGACATGAAGATTGAAGATTTAGTAGTGTTTGGAGATGCTGAATTAATCGTACATCAATTCAAAAATGTGTATCAAGCTAAACACCCCAGGTTAAGGACTTACAAAAATGAAGTTTGGGATCTTGATGATAATTTCTTCTTAGCTTTTAATATCTCTTTTGTTCCAAGAGAGGAAAATACTATGGCAGATTCCTTGGTTGTTTCTGCAAGCAATTTTAGATTTCCTTTGCCCCCTAAGCTCAAATGTGATGTGGAAGTGAAGTATAGACCCTCTATACCTGACAATGTCAAACATTGGAAGGTATTTGAGGATGACCTTGAGATAAAAATATTTCTTGAAACCATTGAGGAGTTTTCTACTCTGCATATTGATCAAGATCATGATTATGACAAAATCCCTCATGCTGATATTTTTCTGAATTAAATTGTTGACCATCATATTTTTCAATTTCCCAGTAACCATATTCCAAAAGGACTGGTCCCCTTGGAGATATTTTTTGATAGAAATGATTTTATTGTGAAGGTTAAGGGTTCAACTGAAAAAGTTGATGTGACTGAATGCAATTTAGGTACAGAGAAGGATCCAAAGTATGTGAAATTGTCTAGAAATTTGTCAAAGGAACAAAGGGCTGAGTATGTTAATCTTTTAAAGGATTTTGTTGATGTGTTTTCCTGGAAATATAAAGATTTACAAACATATGAAACAAACATCATTGAACATAATATCCCTTTGAAAGAGGAGACCAAGCCTTTTAGGAAGAAACTCAAACAGATAAATCCCATGTTGTTTCTTATTATGGAAAAATAAGTGAAGGAGTTGTTGGATGCCAAGATCACCATTCCTTTGAGATACTCGGAGTGGGTGGCTAACTTGTTCCCTATGAGGAAGAAGAATGGGGAAATTAGACTATGTGTTGATTTCAGGAATATGAATAGAAGCTCCAAGAAAGATAATTACACCTTGCCAAAGATGGAGCACATTTTGCAGAGACTAACTGGCTCATCTAGGATGTCTATGATTGATGGTTTCTCAAGATACAATCATATCTCTATCTTTCCTAAAGATAGAGAGAATACATCCTTCACTACTCCTTGGGGCACATTCATGTATTCTAAAATGCCCTTTGGATTAATGAATGTAGGAGAAACCTTTCAGCGATCAATGGGTATTTCCTTTATTGGGGAGAAGGAAACATTTGTGGTCATCTATCTAGATGAAATTACAGTTTTCTAAAAATATGATAAATAACATTATCATCACTTGAAAAGGGTCTTCCTAAAGTGCATAAAGTTTGGTCTCTCTCTCAATCCTAAGAAGTCTGTGTTTGCCATGAAGGAAGGTAATTTATTAGGACACATTGTATCAGCAGAAGGGGTAAGAATTGATCCAAGCAGAGTAGAGGCTATCCAAACTTTATCTCTTCCTAGATCCAAGAAATAAGTTCAGTCTTTCTTGGGAGAAATCAATTTTCTGAGATCTCTAACTTTGTTGAATTGGTTAAGTACATTACATCCATTGTTAGGAAAGGAACTGAGGTGAAATGGCCTGCTGAGGCTCGAGATTCTTTTGACCAAATCAAACAGGACTTGAATGAATCACTTGTGGTTCTCATCCCCGATTGTTCCAAGGAAGTTTTGATATTCTCCTTTTCCTCATATGACACATTGGTTGTTGTCTTCCTGCAAAAAAATATAGAGGGGTTAGAGCAGCCTTTTTCCTTTTTTAGCACAACATTGAAGGATGCAGAGATTAGGTATGATATCATGGAAAAACAGGCTTATGCTTTGGTTAAATCCCTCAAGGATTTCATAGTATACATTATGCATTCCAAGATTGTTTCCTATGTTCCCTCAGCCTCTGTGAAAGAGATACTTATCCATCCTGACATAGACGGGAAGAGGAGAAAATGGATTGCCAAATTTTTGGAATTTAACCTTGAAATGAAGCCCACTAAACTAGTGAAAGGTGAAGGTTTAGCTAGGTTGATGGTTGAATCTAATTGCAAATCACTAGGGGTTAATTTCATGAACATAAACTCATAAAATCAATAAGTTGATTTGCTAACAAAAGCTCTCATATCATCCCCAACTTGGCAGAATGCAATTGGTATAAAGACATCCTATATTTTCTTCAAAAGTTGCAGCCTCCTGATGGTTTGGAGAAGAACAAGGTTATGAGATATTTGAAGCTGAAATCAATCAAATATTGTCTCATTGATCACATATTGTATTGGAAATATCGTCTAGGGTTTCTTTTAAGATGTTTAGATCCACAGGAGGCCCAAAAGGCCATGATTGATTTTCATGCCAACTTATGTGGGGGCCATCAATTTTGGAGAACCACAACCTATAAGATCCTCAGAGATGGGTATTTTTGGCCTATCCTTTTTACTAATGTTTGTACAAATATTAGAGCTTGTGTCAAATTCCAAAAGTTTTATGGAAAGAAGTAAACTCAAATATTTTCCTTTGAAGCCTATGGTTGTTTCTGGACCTTTTTAGCAGTGGGGTCTTGACTTCAATGGGGAAATCCATCCATCATAAATTGGTCAACATAGGTGGATTTTGAATGCCACTGATTATTTCACCAAGTGGATAGAAGCCATTCCTACAAGGAGTGCCTCCCACAAGGTAATCGTTAGTTTTCTTGAGGATATCATGTCAAGATTTGGTTGTCCAAGCAAAATTGTTACTCACAATGTTGCCTATTTTAAAGATGAACCATTGATCAATTTTTGTGAACCTTATGGGATTACATTAGTCCATTATACTCCTTATTACCCCCAAGGAAATGGTTTGGAAGAGTCCTCTAACAAGAGCCTCATAAATATCATCAAGAAATTGTTAGAAGACAACAAGAAAGCATGGGACTCAAAGCTGAAATTTGCCTTATGGGCTGATAGAGTTACAAAAAAGAGCTCACTTAGTGTTTCCCCTTTTCATCTTGTATATGGGATTGAAGCTATTTTTCCTACTCAACTTGCCTTGCCTATGGAAAAATCCCTCCAGGACTACCAAGGAGAACCTGATGATATGGTTAAGAGGATACAATAGCTGGTAGAAGTACAATAGACTAGGGAGCAACTCCTTGACAAAGCACAGGACCATCAATAGAAAATCAAGAAAGCTTTTGACATAAAGCTAAGCAAAGAATATTTCCAGCTGGGATATCTAGTGCTCAAGTGGGATGCACCCAAGCAAGATAAAGGAAAACATGGTAAATTAAAAGCCTTGTGAATTGGTCCTTTCAACATTTCTGAGGTATTTTCAAATAATACTTATAAATTGCAGAACTTGGAGGATTCTGAAGATTTTGGTGGCCCTATCAATGGGAACTTTTTGAAGAAGTATTTTTCTTAAGCCATCAGTGGCTTTCCATTCATTTTAAATATCACTTTCTCTTTTTCATTTTTTTTTGAACAAATGACCCCATAGCCCTAGGATAAGACATTGAAGTTGCTTGTTCTTGGTAGCTCACAGGGAGCATGCCATCCCCTATCGAGCCAATGTGATCACATGAAGATTTCATGGGTCAAATTTCTCCTTAGGTTTTAGTTTTTATCCATTAGTCTTTTTTAAGTTTGTTTTTTGATTTTCTCCTTATGGTTTCCTTAGGATAACTTAAATAAATGAAAGGTTGGAACTTGTCTCACATATTTGACCCACACCTATGGTTTGTACCCTTGGTTCATTTTATGGTTTACACCCTTGACTCATCACTTGATTTAATAGGTAGCACAATTTGCCCCATGACACCACAAAACTGATAGGTCACTCCATCCATTCATATGCTTGAACCTCTCCACTCTATCCCTTTACCCATTAGGGAGTCAAATCAAACATTTTCAAGTACACTGCCAACTCACTAGTTGTTTTCGTAGCACATCTTTTGTACACTCTCCCTCTTTACCATCATTTGCGATTTTGAAGTTGATGTCATGCCTTTTCATTATTTTCAGCATCCTTGTCTTCAAAAAGAATAATCGTGATTTGGTCATTAATGAGTTCTAACTATTTATCAAAATTTGAAATCCTGCTCCTAGCTCGGCATTGCAGAAACTAATAGTCTAGACAGCGCTGTGGATTATGCTACAGACCAACTAACCAAGGTGAATTGGAGATTGGGGTGGTTGGAAACAACTTCATTCTTCCAGGACATCATCAATAATCAAACTTCGGTGTCCAGGTTCTTCTTGAGCCATACGAGCTCTGTTGAAGATCACTTAAGGTTCTCTTTTATCTTTTCGTAGCACCTAGCGTTGCTAATTGTGGTTTCCGCCACCCACCAACACCTCACCTTTTCTTTCATAGATTTCTTAGCCAACTACTATCATCTTCCTCCATTGAAATTGAATCATTTTATATCAGATTTATTGTGCCTATTTATCCCTTGGCTCTTGTTGTCCATACTACATTGCAAAAACCACTACAAAACTATGCTACAGATCCCCTATCCCAGCGCTGCAAATTATGTGTCAATGCAGTGTCATCATTTATGCTCACATCTCCAAAGTTGGCTCTTTTCCTTAATGGTGTAATCCTATAAGTTTTATCTCAAAGTCAATTTGCAGTGAAAAGTTTAGGATCCTTTGCCTTTAGAATGATGATAACCCTATATGGTGGCTTGATGTCAGCCTAAAATTTCAACCTCCTTGCATATCATTTCTCAGAAGAGCTTCTTCCCCCCTTTTAAGATATCGAACCATTCTCTTATTAGTTCAGAAGTAAATTGGAGGAAAGCCCTAAAATATCGAATAAGGACCACCTTTCAAAATATTAAAGACTTTTTTCTTTGTTTGGTTTCCTATACCTCTCATAACATTATAGTGTTTGATCTCCTGATTTTATCAATGGATACACCTTAACAAAATAAATCTCACAAGGGTGGGAGTGTAGTTAGGACTGAGCCTTTTGACATGCACCTATTTGATGTTGAAACTTGGATCAGGGAGGTCTTCCAAAGGATTGGTTTCCTATCTTTCTGTCAAAATATGTAGAGGGGACACCCTGAGGTAGCCAGGGAATTTTCTTTAAACTTTGATGTCACTAAGACTAAGTTAGGAACCATTGAGTTGGAGGTATCTGAGGCCACCATTGCAGAAACCATTGAGATACCCAACACTGGTGAAAGGTGGTTCAAATATATGACTCTAAATGAAACCTTTTCTAAAGATTTCCTCAAGCCAGATCATCAGAAAGATAATTTTTCCAAGGGAGTTCCTAAGAGCCACTTGGTTGAGGGTTTTAAAAAAATGTTGAAATTCATCCAGAGGTATTTTACATGTGAGGGAAGATTCAACATGATATACCAATATCACATTAGGATTTTGCTACACTTCACCAACAAGGATTTGATGAACATCCCTTTCTATCTATTTAGAAGTATGGGGAAAATGGTTGATAGGGTCCAAGCCAAGTCCAAGGTTGTGGACACTAGTGTTTCCACTCAAGGTTGATCAGGATGATTGTAATGGAAGAATTGAAGAAAAGAAACCTCACTTGGGAACAAATCATTTTCTCTTCTAATATGCAACTAGATGTAGCCTCTACCCATCAATCCAGGGTCCAGAGCCCTTTGTCATCTAGTAGTGTTTCCCAAGTGGAAACAAGCAAAAAGAGAAAGGTAAAACACATTTCCCAAGACAAAGAAGTTTCTAAGGAATTTGAAGAGGAAGAAAGGGAATCCCATCACTCCCCACAAAGGGAAATTTCACCTCAACCTGTACCTAAACTAGAGGAAGTTCCCTCAGTCAAAACTACAGCCAAAAAGGGGAGATAACTACATTTTCCTTCACCTACCATAGCATCTGAGACATGAGTTAGGAGGAATTTCACTAGATCATCAACCCATAAGGAATATGATGAAAGATAAGTCATAACCAAAGCTTATGTCCCAAAGAAATATAAGGGTAAAAATGACATTATTGGGAAGCCTATTGAGGTCATGACCAAATCGTATGTTCAGAAGAAAGACAAAGGTAAGGGTGAAATTATTGATAATCCTATGAAAGTCATAAACATAACCACTCCCCTTGATAATCCCACCTTTAAGAGATTGGTCAGACAACTCAGGGATGCAAGGAAGGAAATTCTCTTTTGAAGGGAGAAAAATTGATTGAGAGGAGGAAGATGAGTGAACTCATGGACATGTATAATGAGACCCTTGATTTGGCTAGGTTTACAACAAGAATATTCTTTCCCCTCCTTAGGAAACTTTAGACTTTGTATAGGAAGAATAGGAGCTTACAGTCCCATAAAAGAAATATCAAAGAGGAGTTGCATCCCTTCAAGGATGATTTATCATAGAGGAATCTCAATGTACTTGCCCAAGCTACAACAAAGAGAAGTGCCCCTGTAATAGAAATAAATGTTGTTGCAATAGAGAGAAGTGCTCCTACAACAAGGAGAAGTTCCATATTGAGAAGATGAAATGGAAAGGATGACAAACCTGTTTTTGATGATGATCAACTTTTGCAGCTTGAAGTTTTGAGGGAAGTGTTATAATTTCACCTACTGGAGGCATATACAGGCTTATAATCCTTCTTCTACGAATTTTTGGGTTTTTTGAGGTTCATTGCATGACACAGAAAAACATAGAGTATTTCCTAGCACCTGACACTATAGAATCATCCACACAGATTGCTCTGCAGATTCCCTACCGAAAGCATTGCAGAATCACCTAGCTAGACATAAAGTGGTAGTTCTCTACAAAAATTTGTTGCATAATAGTTTTATAGGTGGGAGATACAAAATATTCTACTGAATGCGCTACGGAATCTACTGTAGAACAATTTTACATAGGAGGGTGCTGAAGAATTTTCTACGAGTTGCACTATGAAAATATGCTACGAACTGGTTGTTATAGTCAACAGTTTTGAATTTGTTGTCTCTTCTTAGATTTGACGATTTGGAGGGAACCAATGATCACCATGTGGAAGATGGAGCTCAACACAAAGGTTTGGTGGACACATGGCACTGGTGGAGGTGCACCCAAGCAACATCAAATCATGTCATTTATATATTGTTAGAGTTATTTCCAACATGCTCCATGTTTCTAGTAGTCTGTTAGTTCCACTTGTACATATGTTAGATTAGTATTTTTTTGTGGAGAATCCTAAGCTAGAAAGGCCAACTCGCATCTCAAGTTGTGGTTTTATTGTTTATACTATAAATACATGAGAAATTGTTTATGTTGAGGTTTGAATGGTTGAGCAGAGCTCCCTATTTTGTATTATTTTGACTAAACAGAGCCATACTTTGGTTTATGTATGAGATCTGAGATATTTTGATTAATAGAAGTCAACCTATTTTCATTATCTTGCTTCTTCTTATTCTGAATTCTCATTATTAGATGATCCTTATGAGATGTTATAGTTGTGTTATAATGGATGTTTGATTATGATGTTTCTATAAATGTTTTCAGTGTTTTTAATTTAGTTCAAGGAGTTCTTGTGTCTACGTTTTTCTCCACCTAGCTGCCAGAAGGCCTGATGCTTATAGAATACCTATCCATATTCCTCACCAAGTATTCCATATATATATATATACTTTTTGTGATCATCCTTTGTGAAGCATTTTAGAACCTCTTTTCATAATTTGGGTCTGAAATTGTATTTTTGGGTGATTGATTGTTGCATTTGGTTGAGTTTCCTTTTTCAATTGGGTTTTACATTGTTAATATCCATTCCTTATGATTTTTGGGTTGATATATTGTGTAGACATTAGAGTGTGTCAGGGGGCATCACTAATAATGTCACACTACCCTTTGCTTGCTAATTTTTTGGTTTCCATTTGCATTGTTTGTTCTTGCATAGATCAGGAAATTTTGCATTTCCATTGGAAAAATATAACCAAAAAGACAAAAATATTTCTTGCATGCTAGATTTGTTTTTGAATCATTAGTGTACAAGTGCATTAGAAGCATTGGTTGGTTTCAGATCTGATTTGTTGGTTTCTTGGTGTGTGTGGGAGGTCTTATTTATGAAATTGGAAAAGAAAAAGAAGAGTCAATTTCCCTCCCATAGCTAGAGTTCATTAAAGAAAATGAATTTGCATTAGCATATTTGCATTGCTTGGTTGGGTCAAGATTCCTCACATAATTAAAGTTCCATCCATTAAATTTGGACCTAAGAAACAACCATTAAAAAGAAGCGCTTAACATAAAATCAATTAGAAATCTTTCTTTTGATAGTAAACCAACATTAGATAGGCTTAGGGCCTTGGAATATGATTGGAGAGTAAACTCTCAAAGGCCACAAAATGAAACCTAGAAGTCATTAAACACCGTTAAAATCCATTCTTTCAACCATTGTGTCGGGAGCCTCCTTTAACACATGAGTTAAGAATGAGGTCGCATCGGGGAAAGTAGGGAGATTACCCATCTCTACTTGTTTTGGTGTTTGTGGTATCGCTTCGATCATTATGTATACGTGGGTTTCATTGGTTAACACCTTTGGAGATTCAGGCTTAGTTACCCTACCTTACATGTGGTTGGACTTATGACTGTTCACCCGCTCATTGATTGTAAGGTGGTAGCCTTAGTGATCTTTCCTAGGAGCTACGAAGGTGATTGCAGGTGGGATGTGCCTGTGGTACCTAGGGCAGACGTTCGTTCACGGTCTCAGTTCCCTTGGAGGGTGTCTACCTTAATAAAGGGTACTTGCACCAGTCAGGGTTGTTTTGCATAGATCATCATAACTGCTCCTCATACATTCTCTATTCAATCCCATGGGGACTTCATCTCCCCCACAAGGTTGGTTTTCAGAAGGCCCCTATGCCAATTGGCTTTAATGTTGTTTTCCTAGATTTGATTAGGGGTGTGCCCTTTGATTCTGAGTCTAGGTCGGCCATAATTTGATTTTTGTTTGGATAGTAACATATATTATTCATTGTGGCTAAATTACCATGTCGGTCCCATCAACTACGATGACTTGATCATATTAAAGGGGGAGAACAACTTGTTAAAAGGCGTGAAATATCTGATGAAGACTTTGAAGGGATTGAACTTTGTTTTGACGAAATTGTTTTAGTTGAGGTAGAAGTGGTAGACAAACGTCCTCCACAAAATTTTAATCATCCTTTGACCGAGCCAAAAAAACCTATACTAGTCCAAGTAAGAGAAATATTTAGTGATCCTTTTTCTTTGTTCACTCATCCTCCCACCATGTCAGCACTAAGTGTCTCATCTAGTGTAGTTGAGCCTACAAGCCCATCATCAAGTGGGACACGGGGAAGTCCTCTTAAGACCATACCTATAATGTCCACATTGCCACCTCTTAGCTCCATTTGGCCCGCACCATCCATCCTATTTTATTTTGGTTCCATGATCTGGTCAAGGCCAACCATGTCGTCATCTCCATCTATTAGTTACCGAACGCTTCTACACCCATCATGTCTACCCCGACACCCACCTTTGGATTTTCTTCCAGTGGGGGGATGAACTTTGGTTTCAACATGGGGAGTGGAATTCCTTATGTTAGCATTGAGATTCACCCTCAGATTGCAACAAGATAATCCCAACACCCATCAAGTAGGTTTGTAAATGTATATTAGTGGTAGAAGGTCAAATGGACAAAAAACATCATAACATTGTTTCAACATAGAAAATATAGGCTATTATGCATAAGCAAATGAGTTTTTGGTTAACCTCAGTCAGTGATTTAAGGATAAATGTGATTATATGGAATACTTGGTGAGGAATATGGATAGGTATGCTATAAGCATCAGGCCTTCTGGCAGCTAGGTGGAGAAAAACGTAGACACAAGAACTCCTTGAACAAAATTAAAAACACTGAATTCATGCAAATAATTATGAAAAATACCTTGTAAAACCAAGTTCTAAAGGTTCTCTTCCCTAAGAATATGGACCCTAGGCTTCACAACAAAAAACCCAGAAAAAATTTCACAAAAAATGGACTTTGTTTTCACCCTACAGGCCCTTATTTGTGGACCCTACAAGGGTCCTCGCAGGACATAGGCCTGTCAACCAGTGAGGGAATCGTGAGACACCTATTATGAAACAGACGAGCGCCTCACGGGACACCGATTATGGGATTTTTTCTCACAGGGATCTCGTATTGGTGACCAAACAACTCGAAGGACGACTTGGTGTTGGTTTATGACTAGGACCATGACACCTTAAGAGAAGGTAAGTTTGAACTCATTTGGCATGGTTCTTACATTGTTAAAGTTTTATTGAAGAGAGGGGCCTACAAGATCATGAATGTGATGGGATTCGTCTTTCAAATCCCCACAATGGGATATACCTCAAAAAGTATTATGATTAGGTCGTTTGGCCGCATGATGCTTTGTACATAGGTGTGTTTTAGTTTGGATTTGGAGTGGTGTGTTTTTTCTTTTATGAGAATGTTAATTGTGTTGGTTAGCTTCTTATCATAATTTATGCTTGATTTATAGATGCCATCCTCCTCCAAAGTCTACGTGGGATACGCTGATGGTGCCAGCCATAGTACCTAGAACATTACTTTTGTCGCTTGGGTGATCTTCTCGCCCACTGACGAGCTTGTGAGTTCATGAGGTTTCTACCAATAATATTGCAGAATATAGTGTCACCATTAAACTATTTTCCAAATCACTCACCCTTGGCATTATTCATCTAGTCATTAGATTAGACTCTTAGCTTATGGTCTCATTGTTGAATCACACATATAGTGTCAGACATCCCTAACGTTTGCATAACTATTTGAGGGTGCATCTTCTTGAGTGTTATTTTGACCATATTGAATATCATCATGTCCCAAGAAGATATAATGCATTGGCTGATTTGTTAGCTAAATTTGTGTTAGATTGACATCTATCTCATTAAAATTAATCTTTTACGCATGCATGTACATATAACATGGGTCATCATTCATAACATTTGAACAACCATATGTAGAACCCAAAACAAAACATATATATATATATATATATATATATATATATATATATATATATATATAATAAAAAACCGTGATTACAACCTTCCGAAAAAGTGGCGCATAAACAAAATTGGGGATCTACTGGCCTCCTAATACATAAATGTGTCGACCGACTAATATATGTGTTTAGTACAAAAAGAGGGGTTCCATTAGCTTGTCAATATTGATGCTGATGGTAGAAAAAAATTGTCTAAGCCACCTTTCAGAGAAGTCATAGAAAAGGGCTAGAGACACCCTCAGCATGTTGTTTGTTAAGAACCAAATATCAATATAGCATAGAAAAACCTTAGAAAAAGTACTCAACGCCTTGAAAAAAAGATAGTTTCAGATAATAAGCCTCTTCGAGGGGGCAACCTCCTTTTACCCCACTTAAATGTTCAAGTACAAGATGATTCAAAATGAAAATGTCTCCTTGGTATATATAGGAGACTAGGAGGTATAATTACAAC
>SNQJ01S0019984.1:62714-74794 GCA_010110895.2 Picea sitchensis
TGTGATTTCTCGGTGTCTTTGATTATCCTTCTCCTAGTTTGTACACATTTTTCTTTCTCACCAATTATCTGACTTGGAGGATGATTCTTTTGAGTAATTCTGGAGGAAGGATTTGATGTTGTCTGCTGATTTGAGTCTGCTTGAGTATTTGTATCTTCATCTGACTCAAAGATTTCTTTTTTTTATTCTTGGACCTCTTCATTTTCAGCTTCAGCTGTGTCCTCTGTAGTAGTCTCGATATTGCTCACCTCTCTTACTAGGACTCTTTCATCAACCTTTAAATCAATGAAATCAACTAGTTTATGCAATCTTTTATTAAAGCATCTATATCCTTTACTATTGGTAGCATATCCTACAAAGATGCCTTCATCATCCCTGTCATCATATTTGGCAAGGTTTTTATTATTATTCTTTATGTATCACTTACTCCCAAATACTTTGAAGTGTTTGATTGAAGAAGGTCTTCCATACCACAGTTCGTAAGGTGTCTTGTCACTGTTTGGTCTGAGGTGGGCTTTGTTAAGAACATGGACTGCTTTGTGTATTGCTTCTACCCAGAAGGTTTGACCAATGTTCATCTCATTCATCATTGACCTGGCCATTTGCTGAACTGTTATGTTTTGCCTCTCAACTACTCCATTTTGTTGTGGAGTTCCTGGGATTGTGTATTCTCTCTTGATCCCATGTTTATCATACAATTCCTTGAAATCACTTGACATAAATTCTCCTCCTCTGTCTGATCTTACTACCTTTATCCTATTGCCTGTTTGATTCTCAGTTAAAGCCTTGAATATTTTAATTTTTTCAAATGCTTCATCTTTTTGTTTGAGAAAAGCAACCCAAGTGAGTCTGGAGTAGTCATCAATGACTAGCATAAAGTAGTTTTCCTTCCTTGTGCCTTCCTATCTTGATGGTCCACATAAATTCATATGACCTAATTGGAGTGGTTTCTCTGTTGAATTAGAGCTCTTGGATTTAAACTATGTCATGATTAGCTTTCCTACTTGGCAGGGTTTACACACATAATATTGTGGCTTTGATATTCTTGGAAGATATTTTACTGCCTCAAGGGTTTTGAGCTTGATTAGGTGGTCAAAATTTAGATTTCCAAGTATACTATGCCATAACCAACATTCATCATATTTTCTTAGATGACAGTCTTCTTTATCTTCTTTCACCACATATACATTATTAGTTGTCCTTATGCCTTTAGCAACCACTTGTCCTGAGTTTACCGACTTTATCTTACAATCTTTGGAAGTGAACACCACTTCACATCCTCTATCACACCTTTGACTTACACTGAGAAAATTATGCTTCAACCCATCTACAAGCAGAACATCTTGGGATTTTCCTTTACCATTACTCAAACTCACCATCCCTTTACCCTTGATTTTACCTGGAGCATCATTTCCAAAGGTTACATTTCCTGATATGCTTTCTCTTAGAGACAAAAACCGACTTTTGTCTCCTGTCATATGCTTGGAGAATCTACTGTCAATATACCAGGGGTTCTTTTGCCTTTGAGATGACAACACTAATCCACACTTTTCATTCTCTTTATTGTTCCAAACCTTGATATTATTAGAAGAGGGATTCAAATCTGGTTCATATTTTCTTAAGCGACAGTCTAGAGCTTTATGTCCATAATTATGGCAGGTGTAACATTCTGGTTCATTGAATAAAGGATCATAACAATTGTTATGCTCAACCTGTGTCCTTTTCCCAACCATCACATGATTTTCAGTCTGTGGTTGTTTGTTACTTGGTTGTCTCATTCTTTGTTGCGACATATATCTATTTTTTGAGTGTCTTGATATCTCATATCTAAATCTTAAAGAATAGTTTACAACTTTGTGACCGAAGTTAGAATAGAAAAACAATATACATAGAAACATACTTTACACTTGGAGAATGGTTGTCTTCTTTAAGCAAGTTGATTTCTTCTATTCTGATGATTTCTTTGAGTAGAGGGTGTACTATTTCTTTGTTCTACAGATTCAATTTTGGTACGTTTTCTTTCACTCTTCCTTGGCGGTTGATTATCTTCCTTTGTTTCTCCATATTTGTTGTTGTCAATGAATGTATATTTGACAAACTTGATGGATTCTTTGTTGCTTGGTTGACCACTATTTGATCCTTCTTCATAATCCAAACCAGTTTTCAAAGTTGGATTCCTTTGCTAATTCAGAATGGTGGCTAATACTTCTGAGGCTTTAATGCTTGGAATATTTTGGAGATACAAAGATTTAAACTTCTCCATCTCTTTTATGTTTTTTACTACCTCTTCTTCCAAGGATTCACATCTTGCCTTCTTCTCTGATAACTGTTGTTTCAGAATGTCCTCTATTTTCCTTGCCTCTTCTAATTCCACTTTTAGCAGGGCAAAGTCTTCATCAGGTTTTTTACTATCTTTCTCAAAGTGTATCAACAATTGTTTTTGCTTTCTCTTCTTAAATCCGAGTCTGTCAATTTATTTTAGAGCACTGATCAGTTATCCTTCCAAGTCAACCACAACTTCTTCATCACTAATATCACTTCTTGTGGTTTCATTATAATAATACTCTTTGGCCATAAGCATAAAGTCATTAACCTTATCTTCATCATTAGAATTACTATCTGTGTCTCCTGAAGAGTCATCATTGTTTACGCATAAACTTTTATTTTTACCAAATCTCTTGGATTTATACTTCTCTTCACCTTCATAGTTCTGGTCCTTCTTCTTGTGTGGACACTAAGGTGCAAAGTGACCTATCATTCCAAAGTTAAAACATTTGAAGAGAATATTTCCTTGGTACTTTCCTGATCCTTTCTTTAGTCTTCTCACAAATGTTTCTTCAATTTCATCAGGCTCATAATCATTCTTATCAGCTTTAAATGATGCTTCTCAAGAGGTGGGTTTATCTTTAACTTTCCTCATTTCATATGCAGTCAACATTCCTAGAAGTTGATCAAAATCCAAAGATTTTAGATCATTAAGTTCTTCTATAGAAGAGACCTTTGGGTTGAACCTATGAGGAAGAGATCTCAAAATTTTCTGAACTAAAGAGTGTTCCTCAATTTTTTCACCAAGTGATTTCATTGCATTTACTAGTTCTTCAACTCTCAGAAAGTACTTCCCAACAGTTTCATCCTCTTTCATCTTTAACTGTTCAAATTGTACTCTGTAGGTTTGAATATTGGCGTCCTTTACCTTCTCATTACCTTCATAACATCCTATGAGTTTTTCCCACATTTATTTGGAAGTTTCTAAGTGCATAACCTTTATAAATTCTGCTTCTGCAAGCCCACTCATAACAGAATTCATAGCCTTAGCGTTGAGGCTAAATTCTATCTTTTCATCCTTATTAACTAGTACAACCAGCTTTACATAACCAATCTCTAGCACGTCCTAGACATCTGCACCTAAATCCATTATGTAGGTTCTCATCCTAACTTTCCAGAAGGAAACGTTTGTTCCATTGAACAGGGGGGCCTTATTGGTTGACATTCCTTCATGGATTGACATTTTTAAGCTTACTGATCTACCTTTAGATAAAAGGAACTGGTTGTGATACCAATTGTTGGACAACCGAGAGGGGGGGTGAATCAGTTGTTACCGTGCTTAGATAGTTATACTTATTTTAAACTCTTTATAGAGAATTCAATGATAATCACAATAACACAGGAAGGTACGCAATAGAATATTCAACATCAATCACACACATGAAATATATAGAGACAGATATTTCCTGAGGAATCCCATAAAGGGAAAAACCTCTTCTTTTTTATATGATAAGTAATATTTATTTTTAGTGCATTATCATTCTTATGAGAACCAACTCATTGTGAGGCTACCACCTCTGTTTTGCAAGCTGCAACTTGCTGAGGGCACCAACTCTCTGGTTTCTCTAGCACCCACTAGAAGGAAACACCAACTCCCTGGTTTCTCTAGAACCCACTAGAAGGAAGTAGCAAATCCCTAAGTGTTCTAGCACCAACTGGATGGAAGCACCAACTTTCAGTCACATAGGCACCAACCTGTATAACAAAGAACAATAGTTCTCCCTTTCACCACCCTGCCACCCTGGTTTTTTTGGCTGCAACCAGATGGAAGCTAAAAATCCCCGTGTTCAAGAACCCACTTGAAACTCTGAGGACAACAGTCCTCTCTAGCACCTCCCTACAACCATGAAATATAAATATTTTCTTTCTTGAAATTATCACAGTGATACAACATTTATCTATGGCTTACCACTCTCGTCACTGCTCTGCTACACTACTCTGCTTTGCCTACATCAATGTCTTTGTCCTTGTGTCTCATATATGAATTTATGTTCCTTGTTTCTTTTGTTCTTTATGCTTTGTGTCTTCCTTCCATTCTATGCACCATGCCTCTTCTGTGCGCTTCAGCTTCTGCACACAACATGCTTCTATCCGCATGAAAAAAACTCAACAATAACCCCCCTCTTCTTTGCTATGCATCTCTTTATCATGCCAATTCCTATCCCAGATCCTACATGCAAATCATCATCTTATTTGGTGGTTATACTGAGTTTGTTCATCATCAGTTGATTATTTTGAGATGTTATGCCTTCTCTGGCAGTGCGACTCTTGATCTTCTCTGTCACATTCAAGCTTTATCCTCTCTGTTGTAGTTACAGTCTTCGACGATTTTCATCTTTCAATCATATCTATTATGAGTCTTCATTCCACTGTAAGTTACCTCGAGACTCTTCAACTTCTTTGGTGATCACCCGCCAGCTCCTCGAGTTCTCTGGTAGATGCAATCAGTTGTTTTCTGCAGTTACAATCAGTCCGTCTTTTAGCAGTTACTAAGAGAACCTCTGCGTGTTCATGTCTTTGGCGCATTTTTCCCTTTCTAAGAATTATACACAATGGGCGCTAGGTTTTATGGATAATCCCCTTCCTTTCACATGACCATCGACGATGACCATACGCCTAACCAATAGTCGTTTCACGATTTCGCATTTTGGGTGATCGACTGCGAGTCACCTCGATTTTCCCAACTCGCGAAACTCCGAGGTGGAGCCTAGAATCGCTAGCTCCTTCCCTTCTCTTCTGCTGATGTGACCACTAGCTATGACCACAACCCTATTCGAAAAGGCATTTCATGATTTTGATGATCTCCATTGTAAATCCTAGCGACGTGCTAGATCCTCCCTTAACCTTCATCAATGTGACCACCAGCTGTGATCAGGGGCCAAGCAAGAGGGGTGCTTCATGATTTCACATATCTTGAACTCCTGCTATGAGTTGCATCGAAACTCCCAAATCGTGAAACTCCAAAATGATTCATATCAGATCAATGGTCTAGATCTCTTCCTCTGATCAACCACTGCTATTGTTTCGTGACTTCGCATATCACAAGTTCCTACAACTCTCACCTTTGACTTCTCAAACTCGTGAGTCAGTGAAATGATGATATCTCACCACATTTCCTCTAGATCCAACGACCCAGATCATTTCATGACTTCGCATTTCTTGAAGTTGGAGGATGGTAGTCATTATCCTCTTCACAGTTGTACTGGATACAACGGTTGCTAGTCCTTCGTGCTCTGATCTGATGGATGAGGTCTAATATCCTCCTCTGCTGCTCCTCTTATCTGGACTCTGATTTGACGGACATATGGTATTCAGAATTGGTGATCGAACATCCACTATCGATCCTCTTCCTGAGATTTGGCTTCCTCAAATCTCTAAGTGTCAAAGGCCACGACCTTTGATATTTATGTGTGCCTTGATGTATGGGATCACATCTGCACGTGTCAGAACACTATCTCTTCTGAGCTTTGGAAAAATTTACCCTCGACCCTGGCACACTCTTGCGCTCTGCATGAAACACTGCACTATCTACGTGCAACTATGCATGATCTCTTCTAAGATTCTCAAGATTTCTCATCTGCGTCTTCCCAAAAGACTTATGGTGCCCACCTGGCACATTCTACCTTTCTCATCTTCTGGTCTCTCGAGCTTTGGTTCGCTGATGTTATTGCATGTAAACATGCCATTGTATTTGTTGTTCTTTCCATCAATGACAAGCACACTCTGCCTATAAACATGCCAACAATCTCCCCCTTTGGCATTGATGGTGTTATTGCACTAAGTTGCCTTGGTTATTTTAGTTGGTTTCCATGTTTTCCTAAGCCTTAGATTTTTGATTTTTTTTAAATTTCACCCCTTTTAAAATTGTGTTTGTTAGGACCCCCTTGATAAATAAAGTGTTGAGTCATAACTTATGTTTTGATCCTCATATGATTTTTGGACTTAGAACCGTTTTTGTTCATGACTTAAAATTTGGTCCCATTCATGATTTGTCACTAGGATCGATCCTCTCCACGACTAGATTGATTTGACAGACCATTTTCCTCATTCATGCCCTTGTAGCCATGCCTTGTTGTCATTTTCTTACCTGTCCAATCATTTTTTGAAATGGAGCATTGCTCACTCATCAGGAGTTTCCGTAGCACCTTTCCCATTCATCATTTTCCACCTTGAGTTATGATTACAATGTTGATGTCATTTTCCTTGTTTTCAGAACCAGCAGTTGGTTAAAAAGATGCCTTCAAGATCTTGTATTTATGAGCTCTGATAATGGTTTGTGATTTTGAAAAATGCAAGATCGTTGTGCTGCTCAAACTCTTAGTTATGACCAGTCGACAACAGTGCTTCCAGATCCGATGTTGAGGTAGATTCAGAGGCCGGGATGTTTGTGATTTCTTACTGAAATATCGTTGAGGCTTCAAATAAATGTTTATTCCACAGGTATCCTGTGTTTCCTCCTCTACACATAAATTTTAAAAGAGAGTTAGTGCTCATAGTTTTGGATTATCGGGCTTTCATAGTTGAAGGAGACCTTTATTCACACCATTATGTCCTTGTCTCCTCCCATTTCAAACCTATAAACTTCACTACCTATATGTCAAATTTTGATACATCCTCCCACCATAGTTGTTGAGCTCACAATAACTAAACAATTCTATCCTTTGCATGTGCATTGCTTTACCTAAAGGTGATGCTTAACCACACTGTGTCTCCCCTGTTTCCTTTGATATTTGAGTCGAGCATTTTGCACCCAGCTTCAAAATTCCAATTACAGATTACCCTCTCATTGTCTAAGTGTTCAATACCTACACAAATCTAAGGGAGGGATTTCCACAACCAAGTTTTAGCTTACTAGCAATCAATTTGGTTTAAGGGGAAGTTCTTGTAAAAGTGAAGCTTTGTCCATTTGAAGCTTGACTTTAGGTCCTCCTAGTCATTACCACCCCATAGCCATAAGAAGCTCTCATCCTAAGCTATGGAGACTCCTCAGATGAAGAAGTCACACAAGGGGGGAAAGGTAGTTAGAACTGAACCTGTGGATATGCATCTTTTTGAGATAGAGCCTGTGGCAAGAGAATATTTTCAAAGAGTGTGATGCCTCTCTTTTTTCCAGAATATGAAAAAAAGGTCACCCTAAGGTCACAAGGCAATTTTCCTTACATTTTGATGGCCGAAAGACTAAGGTAGGGGATTTATAATTTGAGGTGATTGAGGCCTCTATTTCAGCTACAACAGGAATCCCTATCATAGGTGAGAAATGGTTTAAATCCATGGATTTGAATGCAGCCTATGCCAAATATTTTCTTAAGCCTGAACATCAAGCCAGTGATTTGTCTAAAGGTGTGCCAAGGAATCAATTGATTGAGCATTATGACAGGATAGTGAAGATCATTCAGAGATACTTTACATGTGAAGGGAGGTTTAACACATTATACCAGTACCATGTAAGGCTTCTTCTCCATTTTACTGGTAAAATTGAAATGAATATTCCCTATTATTTTCTAAGGAGCATAGGTAAGATGTCAGATAGGATTCAATCCAAATCTAAAGATGTGGATACTAGCATCTTCCACTCTGGATTGATTAGAATGCTAGTTTCTGAAGAACTGGGTAAGAAAGATATCTCATGGGAAAATTTTGTTGTTTCTTCCCACTTCAAGTTGGATATAGCAGCCACTCCTCAATCACATAACGCAAGCCCTTTATCATCCACCAGTGATGCTAAAGCAGGTACAAACAAGAAGAGAAAGGGAAGAGTTCCTATTCAATTTTCAGAGGTCATCAAGGAGGTCACAGGAACTGAGGAGGAAGATTTTCATTCCACACAGAGATATTTTTCACCTCCTCCTCCACCAGATTTAGAAGAAGTTCCTTCTACTACTAAAACTGCAGCAAAGAAAAGGAAGAAGATACACTTCTCCTCTTCTCCTCCAACAACCAGTACCAAGGTCAGGAAACCTTTCAAAATATCATTAGTTCCTAAAGATGTTTTTGAAGAACAATCCCTACCAAAAGCCTCTATCCTAAAAAAGAAGAAGGGTAAAGGAATTGAAAATCTCGTGGGGAGGAAAGAAGAAACCCTTGTGCAAAAGAAGAAAGATAAAGACAGAGGTATCAAGAATCTTGATGAGACAGACAAGGAAATTCCTATGCAGCAGGAAGAGGAGACCATGAAGAATCCTGTTGAGATTGTTCATGTCACTAATCCACCTGACAGGCAGACATTCAAAAGATTAATTAAGCAACTTAGGGATGCTAGGAAGGAGGTCGCAGAATTGAAAACAAAAGCCATGTATGTCAGGGTTAAGATGAAAGAACTCATGGATGGCTACAATCACACCCCTGACCTAAAACATTTCACAACAAGAAAGGCCCAACCTCTCCATAGGCAACTCAAAAACCTTTATAGGCATAAAAAAGGATTTCAATCTTAGAATAGGAAGCTCAAAGCAGAGTTGCACCATTTTCAAGATGAAGTGGCTCAAAGAAACTTGCAGGTATTGGTTGAAGCTACTATTGAAAAGGAGACACCAACAACCAAGGAGATCATAGCTCCACTGAAGAAGCATGTCACCGCTAAAAGGAAGAAGCCTGTTGTGCCAAAAGAGGATTCTCCTTCTACAAGAAGGAGTGTCAGGTTAAGTGTCAGGTTAAGTGTCAGGTTAAGTGTTAGGGTAACGAAGTAGCTGGTGAAAGGTGAGCCCCATTTTTGAAGATGGTTCCTTTTTGTGAGGATAAAATGTTGTTGAAACATTACCTCTGCTACCTATACAGGCTTCTAAGTGCTTATTGTTCAGAGTTTTGGGCTTTTTGTGAAGAATTAACTCCTTCAGCAATAAGATTGCAGACATTCTGTAGCGTTATGGCACTACGAAATAGTCTATTTTGGAGTTCCACTGGTGTGATATCTATAGTGCTACCAAATCACCTAAAGATAATGGTGTTGATATTACTCAAGGTTTCTACTCACTTTGCATGCGTCCAAGTGGAGCTGTTGTGTTTTTTATGGCACTACCTAAAATTTGAACGCAAACACACAGTGGCACTACCGAAATTCACTACCTAATATTTGGCAGAGACAAAATTTTCACAGAGATGCACCAGAGTGGCGCTACCAAAATTCTTTACCTAAAATCTCACAGAGACCGAAGTTTCACAGGGGATAGGAAGGTTTGGCGCTACCTTTTCTACTTGTCTAGTTTTGAAATGCGCTACTGAATCTTACAAAATTTGGTGAAGGCACTACAAAGTGTGCTACTCAAAGTGCTACCCAAAGAGGCTACCAACAGACACCAGGAATCCAGGAGGGTGAAGCTAACAACTTTTGGATAGCTGATGATGGAGAGAACTATAGAAATAGTAGCTAACAACATGATGACAACCACATGCTCCTGAAGGACACATGTCAAACAAGGATTTGTGCAGCAAAGGGGGATCAAGTTAGTTTGAAGATTGGTTGGATTAGTCACCAACACTTTCCTATTTTATAGCATAGGTTGTTAGTCAAGTTGTTGGATGAAATAAATTCTCATAGATTTTCATGGGAAGGAGGCCAAATCGTACCTCCAGCTATTGCCTCCCTTTTTGTTATAAATATATAGATGAAATGCATTAGTAGGTTCGAATGGTTGAGCAAGGCTCCCTCATACTATTATATTTTGATGAAGTTATTTTGAACTAGTTGTGTACTTGACTGAATATATCTTGGTTAATAGAAATCAACTTCTCTTTCCAGCTTATTTGCTTTTGATGCTAAAGTGTTCATGCTTTAAATGACTCACATGAATGGTTGTGGTAATATTATGGTGTATGTTTTATTATTATATTATCATGATGTTTCTTTAGTGTCCTTAAGTTCTGAACTCAAGAAGATCGTGTGTTAAGAATATTTCTTCCTTAGGTTGTTTGCAGACCTGATGTTTGCAACAACCCCTACATTCCTCCCACTGAAGTCTTCCCTCTGTTCACACTTACTCCCAATTACTGATTGAAGTTATCCAAGACCTTGATTTCTCATGCATGCTAGCTATGATTTCTAAGTTGGAACATTATCATCTTGAGTCTTATCCATTTGACCTCTCAAAACTCTATTACATTCACATATAACTTGATGGGTACTGGGCTTGCCTTCCAGGAAATCTGAAGGTGATTCCTAATGCTAAAAGATGGAAACCCTGAATGAGAAACCTGAACAACTGTACTATTCTTCTTAGACCTCCAATTGTATCATCCACACCTTTTCTCCCCCTTTGACATCAATGTCCAAGAAAACATGCTCCCCATGAGATGTTGCAGTATTTCTCATAGGTATAAGATATTCAACCAACATATACTTTCCTTGACAGGATGGAATCTCTTAGGTTGATAGTGGGGTCACTCCCAAATTATGGTGTAGATACTCAAACTGAGTTTATGCAAGCGGTTTAGTGAAGATATCAACAATCTGATCTTTGGATGAGATATAATGCAAAGAAACCACATAGTTGGTACATGGTCCCTCAAGAAGTGATATTTGATGGGTATATGCTTGGTATTGGAGTGAAAGACAAGATTCTTTAACACACTAATTGCATTGGTATTATCACAATGAATTGGGATCGGTGTAGTATAAATTACCTCCAAGTATGCAAGCGTATGAATCATCCACAACACTTGTGTACAACAAGTGGAAGCTGCAATGTATTCAACTTCTGTAGTTGATAAGGAAATGGAACCTTGCTTCTTTATCAACCATGATACAAGGGAATCGCCTAAGAATAATGCACCTCCACTCGCGATTTTCCTTTCATCCATGCACTTAGCCCAATCAACATCTGAATAGACTGATAGTTGAAAATTCTGATTCTTAGGATACCATGGCCCATAGTATATTCTTCCTTTTAAATATTTGAATATTCTTTTGACAGTTATCAAATGACTCTGTTTAGGTGCAGACTGATACCTTCCTACCATTCCAACAACATGCATTATGTATGGACGAGATATTGTGATGTACAACAGGTTGGCTATCATAGACCTATATGAACTCTGATCAACATTAGGTGATTCATCATCCTTGCTTAACTTGCATCCAGTGACCATGGGAGTGCTCACAGGTGTTGAGTCTTCTATTTGAAGCCTCTTCAACATTTCTCTTAGATATTTATCTTGAGAAAGAAATATTCCTTCAGACCTCTGAGTAATTTTCAGACCAAGAAAAAATGACAGTTCCCCTATCATAGACATTTCAAATTCAGACTGCATGGAAGAAGCAAACCATTGTACCAATGAAGCATTATTTCTTCTAAAGATGATGTCATATACATAGACCAACACATTGAGAAAATCATTACCCTTTGTCTTGATATATAGGTTGTTTTCAACTGTTCCTCTCTTGAATCATTTGTCTTGAAGATACTTATCCAGTTTGTAATACCATGCACGAGGAGCTTGTTTCAATCCATGTAATGCTTTCTTCATCTTGTAAACAAAGTCAAGGTTATCTGAGAGTTGGAAACCCTCTGGTTGTTCCATATAGATTTCTTCTTTTAGATGTCCATTTAGAAATGTTGACTTGACATCCATTTGATAGAATTTAAACTGTTTATGACAAGCATAGGACAGAAACATTCTAATATCTTCTAATCTTGCTACATGCGCAAATGTTTCATCAAAATCCAGTCCTTCTATTTGAGCATATCCTTTGCAGACCAATCTAGCCTTATTTCTTACAATATTTCCTTTCTCACTCATCTTATTTTTGTAGACCCATTTTG
>SNQJ01S0019985.1:0-13947 GCA_010110895.2 Picea sitchensis
CTTGACATCAACCAATGACATCAATCAAACCAAACCATTTACATCAATGACATATGATCCAACAATCTCCCAAGTAATCAAACCATTGGCATCAATGACAAACCATTGGCATCAATGACAACATGATCCAACAAAGATCATGAAGCACATATTAAGTTAGTACTTCAAGAACAAATAGAACACCAGCACTATGCTAAGTTTAGTAAATGTGATTTTTTCCAGAAACAAGTCCATTACTTAGGCCATGTTATTTCCAAAGAAGAGGTGGCAGTTGATCCTAACAAGATCAAATCCATTATGGATTGGCCTACCCCAAAGGTGGTATCTGATATCATATCCTTCATGGGCCTACCAGGATACTATAGGAGGTTCATAAAAGGATTTTCCAAGATTGGTTTCCCAATCACTTCCCTTAAGAAAAATTGAGTTAAATTCGTTTGGACATCAGAATGTGAAGATATATTCCAAGAGATGAAATACCTTCTAACCAATGCACCTGGGATGAATATTGCAGACCCAAACAAGGAATTCCTTGTGAGTACATATGCCTACAAGGAAGGACTCATAGGAGTCCTTATTCAAGAAGAACATGTAATTTTCTACGAATCGAGAAAATTGAATGAGCATGAAATAAATTATGTGACCCATGATCTAGAATTGGCCTCCATAGTGAATGATTTAAAAATGTGGAGGCATTACCTCTTGGGTAGAATATTTTTGCGGATGAAAAATCATTGTGGGTTGAGGTACTTGTTTGATCAACAAAAACTTAATACTAGACAAGCTAGACGGATGGATTTCCTTAGTGAGTTTGATTTTGAAATAAAACATATCAAAATAAAATAAAATAGGGTGGTTGATGCACTTAGCAAAAGTGTGGAACTCATTCACCTAGCGGCTGCAAGAACCTATGAAATGGATGTCAGGGAGAGAGTCAAAAGTTCACAAGAAACATATTAATTTTTAAAGATTGTAAAATTGTACTTGGAGCAAGATCCCACAGGGATGAAGTACGAAGGTTACCAATTGTTGAATAAAGGATTGATAACTTACAAAGGTAGGTTGTATATTCCGAACTGTGATGACTTGAAGAGGTTCATGATGGCTGAAATACACAAAATATCATATATTGGTCATCCTGGTTATCAGAAGATGATCACAACCACCGGGAAACTATTTTATTGGATGGGACTAAAGAAGGACGTACCTGATTACTTGGCTAAGTGTCTATAATGTCAGCATGTTAAGTAAAAACACCGACATCTAGTAGGGTTGTTGCATCCCCTTCCAATCCTGGAATGGAAATTGGAAACCATCTCCATGGATTTCATCACGGGATTACCAAAATCATCCAAACAAAGTGATTCCATCATGGTAGTGGTGGACAAATTGAGCAAAACTGAACACTTCATTCCATTCAAGTCAACTTTCAAGGAAATAGATATTGCTGGTATTTTCATGAAAGAAATATTTAGGTTGCATGGCATGCCTAAGGAGATCATATCTGACATAGATACGAAATTTACTTCAATCTTTTGGAAATATTTATTTGTTGGTTTTGAAACAAAATTGTTATTTAACACCGCCTATCACCCTCAAACTGATGGATAGACAGAGAGGTTAAACCAAGTGTTGGAGGAAATGTTAAGGATGCATGTAATGCATTGGCCTAAGAAGTGGGAAGACTACCTACCACTGGTAGAGTTTTCCTACAACAATGGCTATCAAGAGTACTTGAATATGAGCCCTTTCGAGGCCCTCTATGGTAGATAGTGAAATATTCCAATCAGTTGGAATAATCAAGTAGATAGAATTACAATCAGTCCAGACATGCTGAAAAAAATGGAACAACAAGTAATTCAGATAGAACAAAATCTGAAAATAGCTCATGATAGACAGAAAATCTATCCAGACAGAAAGAGGTCTCACAGAGAGTTCAAAACAGGGGATAATGTGTATCTTTGAGTTAGACCTAGGAAAATATCCTTGAGGATGGGATATTGTGCCAAGATGGCACCTCAATATTGTGGGCCCTTTGAAATTTGGATAGAGTGGGACCTGTAGCCTATAGGCTAGCACTCCCTCCAACTGTGAAGGCACATGATGTTTTCCATGTTTCGTTCTTAAATAAATATGTACATGATTATAATCATATTATTGAATAGTCTATGATTCAGGTGGAACCATAGGGAGAATTCCTGCTAGGAACTCAATGCATAATAGATAGGAAGGAGACCCAACTCAAGAACATAACCATTGCATAGGTCAAGGTGCAGTGGAAACACTTTGGCCCAGATGAGGTTACATGGGAAATGGAGGATGCCATGAAACATGCATATTCATTTTTGTTTACTTCTATACATATAACACATATCGACAAATAAAACATCGAGGAAGATTTTACTTTAAGGGGGAAGGGATTGTAATACCCATGTTTCCCCCCAATTTGTAAATATAATTATAACTGGACAATAGACTATGGCAGACAAGATGTGTGAATATTTGATTTGATGAACCTTGTTTTATAAATGGTCAATGTATCTATTTTATTTTATTAATGTAAAATGGATAAGTGTTGCATAACTACTGAAAGGGGGGTTTGCCAAGATAGACCAAGGATGTTATGAGAGAGATGGTCAAGGGAACTAGAAATGGTTGAGGTGACCCCCCCACCAAACCAGTACCTTACTGCAATTAATGGATCAGACCCGGAATAGTTCTCTGACCCAGAAATGAATTACCAGTCTGAGTGGTAGCTGGAAGAGTCCTCCTCAAGAGTTAATGAAGAGATGGGGAAGAGTACCCATCTACAAGACTTCCATACCTGAACATGAGTTGGGGATTCAAACACACACAACCTTGTTAATGAAGGAAAGAAAGAGTTAATTCATGGGAAGAGGAAAGCGAGAGAGAAAGAAGATCTTTCAATAGAGAAGAGTCGAAATACCAATATCGAGAATATAAAAAGAGTGGTTGCAACTCTCCGATTCGAGAAAGAACTAGGAAATAAGATAATTCTAGGCATAAGAAGTGGATGATAGGGTTTCCATTACAAGATGATAAACGAGGCTGACGAGTGACTATGGAAGTAATTGTGCAGACCTCCTTGCTTGGTATAGAGAAAATTGGAGGCCAAGATCCTGTGTGAGGAGGAGAGTAACCTCCGTCCCTGATTGTCCCTGAGTAAGAAGAAAGAGTCTCTCTCAGAGCATCATGGTCTATCTTAGGGGTGGCTTCATGAAACATGCATCCCTTTCAACAGTCACTTCATGAAATTTGGTTTTTTGATAAGTATCTTTATACTCGCTGTGTTGAAATGAAAATGGTGATCGAATGAACATATATTTATCTATCTATGAATGAATTTTGTATTGAATGAATAAGGTATATGTATGTATTATCTCCCTATGAACTTGTGATTTTGAATGGTTGTCGTCTTTCCTCAGTTTAGCAATTAAAGATTCATGGGATGTAAACTTACAAGAGGGTCGGGGTAGGATTGGTTGGAATTCTTAAGTCTTGTTGACCTCTTGGATCTACTCTAGCAATAATTCCAAGTTTAGACCCTATGGAAGGAGGGTGCCTCCTTCATATTCTTCACCGTATGACTGAGAACTCATGCCCATATCCTTAACCATTTACGTCTAAAGTAATTTGCATGTAAGCCCACAATAGTTTTCAAAGGAACCATGTGACCAAGGTCTGGGAACCCTATGCTATGCCCATAAGGAGTTGAGACTTTTTGTCTTCAGAACTCCGAGAGTTTGAGGCTCCACAGTGTTTCAGCCCGACCATTTATAAATGGACTGAAGGAAACTGATGGTCACAGTTACCCACAATGTTGACTAGCGCCTAGCGGTTTCCCTAACTGTGGTAGACAGACCTGCCCGACGGTTAAACCTTGACCCATTTACCCATCGTGAAGTAACATGAACCACCGATTTGAGGGTATTTGGGAGTCCCCTTGGCCATTGAATATACATCAAGGTAACCTCGACGAAGTTCCACTTCGAGAGAATAGAGATATTATAACATCAAACTACCTGAACTTAAAAGTTACAAAGTGAGGAGAGATTTGGATCTAGGGAGTTCGCTAAGAACCCCTCTTAACCAACCGATCATCTAGAGGAGTTACCCGTGTATGGTACTTCGGTGAATTTCTACTTTGGGAGAGTGGAGCGGTTATAACAATGAAACCCCTAAAGGTCAGAGCTGTGAAGTAACTAGAAACATAGATCTAGGGATCCTTTGGGATATTCCCTGGCCATTGGATTTATTCCAAGGTCAGTCTGACATTGACCACTCCAAAAGAAAGGGGGTGGTAATCAAGTGGATCACCTGAACACCAAACTCACAAAGTGATAAGAACCATAGATCTGAGGATATTTCACGATCTCCCGTAACTGTTATATCTAGACCATGGTCAACCCGACACTAACCACTTTGGGTGTAAGGAAGAAGTCACACCATAGATTCCTTGAATGAAAAAGTTATGAAGTAATGGAGGTTGTTGATCCAAGGGTTACATGGACACACCTCTACCGTGATATTGAAAGGATTGGAAAGATATCAAGCCAGAGTGGAATGGAACCATGATGTCATCCATGGTGACATGGACCTATGATCAATGTGCCACATGTCACCCGGATTCATGCATTTCACAGACCCTATAGGCCGATTAACATGTGACACATGTCACCCACTGAAGGGTCCACATGTCATATATTCCTTTCTATGTATCATACATGGCACTCACCGCTTGGTCCATTTAGCGAGAGGAGTATGCAGGACCCACATGTATTTTCCTTCAAATATAGTATGTCACCACATGCGAGGGTGGAAAATTCAGGAATATGGCTTCAAGACTCTAGAGGTTTGGAGTGTAGTGTGGAGGATAAGATGGAAGGCCCGAAGGCCGTAGCTACATGGAGAGATTTCGGGCTCCTTCAGAACTTTGGGAATTCGGAACTCCGTGAGACTTGGGATGTTAGAATGTATGCTCCCAAAAGTGCCAAAGACTGGATCTATGTGGCAACACTTCGGGATTCCATGAATTCAGGACTCTAAAGAACATGCATGCAGTAAGAAAAAGGGATTTTCAACGATGAAGTACCGAACGTTGAATTCTCCTCTAGCCTGTGTGTTAGATGAGGATTAATTCTCGTCATCGGTTTGGACGGTGGATGGACCTTCTCTGCAAGAGGTATGAACCTGGACATGGTACGAATGAGATGGACCCACATGGGTGCCACGTGGCCCTCAACCAATGAACGCCTGAAGAACTTCAGGAAGCCATAATGTGTAAACCAGAGGTCAGATTAGAGCTTGATAACAATCGTTAGAAATCTATGGGCAAGTAGAAGAGGATGAATAATCTCAGAGAGATGATTCGAGGATGATTTGAGTAATCAAATTTTGATGCCCCATCCCTAAAAATGGTACTTAGGGGTTGGGTGTGTTACAACGGAATTTCCATACAAATTTATAGATCATATTGGTATTAGAGTAGGTTTTATTTAAGATATTTGTGGAAAGTTCCAGGGATCTAGGAATTGGTTTAAGAAGAAAGTGACAAAACCCTATCCATGGCTGACGAGTATGTTCATAAAAACCCTTGAGATATAGAAGAGGAGATATTTGCGAGGATGGATGAGAAAGTCACTGACTTATATCACAATATGTCCCTCCTCATGGTGGATATAGAAAGAAATATCATAGAATTTGGAGAATTTGGAGGCTCAAACTTAGATATTGGATCATATGGGAAACTAGGGGATAACGAAGACCCAGAAAAAAAGTCGCAAAAAGAACCTAAGAAAGAGAAGTTGAGTTATGGTGCCATAAACCCTTCACAATATTTGTTCAAAATGGAAGAAAAAGTGGAAATAAAGCCATACCAAGGTGATATCCATGCATTAAAATTGAATCATTGATTGTAGTAACTAGATATTTATTTTGACTTTCACCATATAGATGAAGAAAAAATATATCATTTTCTAGAATGAAGTTAAAGGGACATGCTTTAACTTGGTGGGAAATCCATACGAAAACACTTAGGATAGAGGGTAATCCACCGATAACTAGGTGGGGGGACTTAAAAACCCTCATCAAGTCTCAATTCTACTTTATAGGGTATGTAGAGAACCAGTGGATCCAATGGAACTACTTCAGAAAAAATAAGGCCAGAGTGTATAGAAGTACACCACCAAGTTCAGAAAGATGGTCATAATGTTGGGTATCTCTTACAAGAGCCTAGATGTACTCCTTAAGTATCTAGGGGATGTACATATCCATCTACAAAATTATGTGATGCTTTTAAATCAAAGGAAAATGGACGAGGTCTTGATATTATGGTAGTTGCACGAGCTATTAACCTCCCTGTGTAACCTTTGAAAAGAATAGAATATTCTGAGAAGCAAGAGAAACCCTGAAATATTGGATAATAACTCTAGAAGACAAGTCAACTCAAGAGAATATTTAATATTGAGTTATTGGTCTCTGGGAAGAGAAGTTGGCCCAATAAGGTGAGTTGGAGAAGCATAAATAGATGGCACTATAGCTCATTTTTCACTCTCTCTCTCACAACTGCATAAGGACAAGTGGTGTGCATGACTAGAGGAGAGTTGCAACTGCAGCATTCGTGACCTGGTCTTTGGTTATTGTTGGAATTTCAGCCTGGTTATGGTTTGGACATTATGCTTGGTACGCTATCCTTGAGAGAGAGGTATGCTAGCTTGGTTGGCTATTGGTTCTAGGGTTTGCTTCCAGAATTATTTAGTCTGTCAAGGTTAAGGTGCTCGGGGTGGCCTTTATTCCTATGGTTGGGTGAAAATATTGTTATATTGTCTATGGTGAAACAATAACACCTATCATTTTCTAACAGGTTATGGGCCCACATTATCTTTAGATAGTGTAACCACTGCAAGGTAGATTGAGAGTATTTTCTCAGTTGCAGTTGCAGTTGTAGTCAAAGTTTTACTACAAAAATGAAACCCTAACCCTACTGTTGAGGTACCTTAAGTGAATCACTTGACCTGATTCATGGATAACCTAGTGCACCCTAGCCTAGCACACCTCCTAGTACTCTCAACAAGCCAAGACGTCAAGTTTGAAATTTTGGTCAAAGTCAAAGGTTGACTAATTCAAAGCAGTCATGACTTACTCTATGAAGTCTAAAAACAAGTTAGAAGGGGATTATAACTTCAGAGCATGGAATACAAGGATTGACCTCATCCTTTCCAAGAATAAAGTGTTTGATATCGTGAAAGGGAAGATCATAGAACCATAGTTTGAAACAGGAAAAGAGAAGGAACCTCAAAATGTTGTAGTTATGGAGAAGTTCAAGGAAAATGACATAAATGTTATGAGTATCACAGTGGACTTTGTAAAGTACCATTTGATACCCTACATTTCTCATCTTGACTCATCAAAGAATATGTACGATTGATCCAGATTTTATGAGAAGAACGAAATGAATACAGATTATTAACAAGTGCTAAACACAAAATAACAAAGATATAGTAAAATTGCTTTTCTATTCAATAACAAAATAAGTTGAAACTGTAAAATGCAGCGGAAACAAGCTTGTTGGAATGGTGGCGGCTTATCTCTGAGAAGAGATGTGATGGAAGCGTGAATTCACAAGAAGCACGTTACAATGAGGCTTTGAAGGCCCTTTTACAATAAGAAAGAATGTCAAAAACCTAGACATCCAAAAACCTAACCCTAGTAGATGAAGTGCCAAAAGTCATGTGGGCCCTGTTTGGGTAAGTTAGCACATCAACTTCCCAGGGTCGTAACTTTTGCATACGATCTCCGGTTTAGCCATGTGATAACCCATTGGAAAGGTATCATCGAGGAGATTCATTTTGGGGGCTCAACAATGCCTTATAATATCATTGAGGAAATCGATCCCAAAAAACCTTCAGGCCCTCAAAATGGCCTCGGAAGTTAAAACTACTAAAAATAGTAAATTGCCAAAATTGTCAGAAAACTGTTTTGATCTAGTTGGAAAAGGTGGGTGGCCACTGATATCCATATGGATCAATCCTCAATCCTTAGGAAACAATGGTCTCCATTGCATTGAGGTCCCCCATTAGATGAGGAAATTTCTACTGAATTTGGCCCCGGGTGAGCCACTTGCCTTGGTGCAAGAGTTTCCCTGCTTTAACGACTTGATAAAGCTGGATCCTTTGTTGTCGAGTGCCCTTGATCTGTCTATCCACAATTTGATCATTAGATGCCTATTGTATGCATCTAGTAAGGGTTGAGTTTTGTTGGTGTCAGTTTTTCTGCTACTTCTGAGGTGTCCAATAATGGTGGGAAATAAGGGCAAAGGAGATCCACGTTGAACACTGGGTGCAGGCCAAGGAAAGGAAGAATGTTGAGCTCAAAAGAATTATCCCCCATGGCCTTGGTGATAGTGTACGGCCTAGAATAGAGTGGGCGAAGCTTCTGATGGGGTCTTGTAAGGTGTTCTTTCTGCAAGTGAAACCAAACTTTGTCGCCCACATGAAACTTATGTGGCACCCGAAGTTGATCATGGCGTTGTTTGTACTTGTCATTGGACTTCTATAGGATATCCTGAACCTGTTGGCGGATGTGATGGATCTTCTCAATGAATCGGGTGGCTTTGTCAGCTTCAGTTGGAGCAGGAGATGAGTCAGTTGAGGTGAACACAAGGGGAAGTGCAACATCCATGGGACCCAACGGTTGGAATCCTAACCCTACATGAAAGGGGCTATGGCCGATTGAGCTATGCAGGGCTCAGTTGTAGCTATGTTGGACATAGGGAAGGCTCTCATCCCATGTGCGAGGGTTCTTTGACTTATACATGGGAAGGATATGCACAATCATTCGATTTAAAACCTTAGTTTGGCCATCTATTTGGTGGTGGAAAGATGTGGATTTGGTGAGCTTGGTGTCCAACAGTGACCAAAGGTTGACTAGAATGTGTTGAGAAATCAACTATCCCAATATGAGACAATGGTTTGTGGGATTCCAAAATGTACCCAGACTCGTTCAAAGAAGAGCTTGGCAGTGGCCTCTACTATGATGCTCTTCTTCCAGGCAACCAGAATCACCATCTTAGAAAAGCGATCAACAACCACAAAAACACAGTCATTTCCTCCCTTGGTGGATGGGAGGCCTGACATGTAGTCCATTGAGATGGATTCCCATGGCCTGTCAGGAGTAGGAAGCGGGGTGTACATGCCTTATTGCTTAGTGGTCGGTTTGGCAATAACAAAGGTAGTGAAAGACCTGATATACTTGCTAACCTCCTATCGAAGTTTCAGCCAGTAGAAATGTTTCTGTAGCATCACCACAATCTTTTCGATCTCGAAGTGTCCTGCCACCCGACTGTATTGGGCTTCCTAGATCAGCTTCACTCGCTCACTTGATGGAACATAGATATGGCCCAGATGACACAACAACCTATCCTAAAGATGGAAATTATCGACAACTGCGTTTGCACCCAACATTTGGTAGGTGGTGGTGAAGTCAAGGTCTATCTCATAGAGTTGGGGCCATCCAGATGTCTCAAGGCCACAAGAGTCTAGCACCGTGGTGAGTGTTGTGACTTGTGGTCTTCTAAGGCAATCAGTGACACGATTGGTGCTTCCTATTTTATACTTGATGTTGAGGTAGAATTTCTGCAAGTATGTGGACCACTTTTGATGGCAGTCATTCTCCAAGTGATCATTCTGCAATTTTCCCTATGTCTACATGAACTACAATGGCTTATGATCAGTGTGGATGACTGTCTCCTTCCCAAGAATGTAATGTCTCCACTGGCGGCATGCTTGCACAATGGAATAAATTTATTTGTCGTAAGTAGGGTACTTACAGATAGTATTTGATAGTGTCTCACTATGATAGGCCATGTGGTGGTCGTGCTGAGTTAGAACGATGCCCACAACATAGTCTAAAGCATCTGTCTCGATCTCAAAGGAATGTTGTAGGACTGGTAGTGAAAGTACTGGGGTTGAGCAAAAGCGCTGCTTCAAATCATCAAACACTTATTGTTGGGACCATCCCCACGCAAATTTCTCCTTACCACCACCCCTATGTATTTGGCTGAGGGCCCATGCAATATGGGAGAATCCCAACATGAACCTGTGGTAGAAATTGTCAAAGCCCAAGAAGCTCCAAAGCTCAGTGAGTGTTGTTGGGGCTGGTCAGTCATGGATGACTTGGATCTTGGATGGATCCACATGTACACCATGTTGATCAATGATGTAGCCCAGGTAATGGACCCTCTCCATGCCGAAGGATAATTTTTCCAAGTTGGCATATAGCTTGTGCTGCTGCAAGGTGTGCAGAACCTGCTGAATATGCTACAAGTGTTCAGCCCAAGTCTTGTTGTAAATTAGAATGTCATCCAGATACACCACTACAAAAGTATTGGTTAATTGTCGTAGGATATCGTCCATCATCCTCATGATAGTGGATGGATCATTTGTCAAACCAAAGGGCATGACCAACCATTAAAAAAGGCCTTCCTTTGACTTGAAGGTAGTCTTCCATATGTATGTATGTTCTATTGGGACCTGGTGGTATCTAGACTTCAGATCAATCTTACTGAAGTATTTGACCCCCATGAGTTGATCAAGGAGGTCATCGATTCAGGGAATCGGGGACCACTTTCTGACTATGATTTTATTCATAGCCCAGTAATCAATACAGAGTCATCAGGTTCCATCTTTCTTTTGTACCAGCATGATTGGGCTCCCACAAGGTGAAGCACTGGGGCAGATTTTCCCCTTGTGGAGAATTTCTTGGATCTGTCACTTGATCTCCTCATTCTCTAACAAAGAGCCATGATAGACTGTCCCATTGGGTAATGATGCATCGAGGGTCAGATCGATGGGGTACTTGACCTTGCAGTGCAGAGGTACCCATATAGGTGAGGAGAAGATATCCAAGTATTCTTCCATGACCTTATCTACTTACTTCTGTTGTGTGGAGAGGTCGGCCACAGAGACCCTGGATGTGGCTATAATATTTCACTTATTTTGAGAGTGAATCATGAAGAAGACAAACTTCCCCATCTGAGAGATGACCTCCTGCATTGCTTAGCAGAGATCAAGGAAATAACACTAGGAGGGACTGCCTCGAGTATCCTGTACAATTTCCTACTCAAAGTAATAATAACACTACGAGGTCTAGACTCATATATAGCATGAAGTTTCCATAAATAAGGTTGGACCAAAATAACATCACAAACTTCGAGAGGAGAAACATCACACAATAGCTCATCTTTGAATGCCTTGATGCCATACGAAAATTGACATTGTTGGTTGACGGAAAGATCGCTTCCTTGGAGGAGCCATCCAATGGTGTAGGGTTGTGGGTGCGGAGTTGTTGGCAGGGCCAGCCGCTTGATGACCTCTATTGAGATGAGGTTCTTCTGGCTACCACTATCAATGATGAAGTGCAACGGGGTGCCTTTTACCCACATCTATGAATGGAAGAGGCACTCTCCTTCTCCTGGCTCATCTGATTCACCAGGCTGGAGCTTGGTGGTAGCAATGGTGGCATTGGGTTCTGCATCAATGATCTGTCTTTACCTTTCTGGTTCTGGCTCAGAGTCAGAATCCACATCTGATTCATAGGCTTTCACTTCGGCCACCAGCGACTGCTTTGCGCGGTAGTCAACAATATTATGTCAAGGGCTCTTATGGAAGTCGCACCACTTCCTGGTATCTTTCTTTGTCTTTCCAGTATCCTTCTTTGCTTGAGGCTTGGACTGGTTATACTGATACTATTCATATTTTCTCTGTTCTTTGTTCATTGGGTTGGGGCCGCCCTTTCCTGGCTTTTGTTGTGAGGGGTTCCGAGGCCCAAATTGCCGCATCTTTTGTTCAAGCTTCTACTCGATTTTGATGACATATCGGTAGGCTGCGCCCAAGGATGAGATGTCCAGAAATTCCATTTCATTCTAGATGTATCTATGAATATCAACGCGATACTTGAGCACCATATGTCACTCTAAATATTTGATACCCAACTTGGTGCACAAGGTATGGAATATATTTGTGAAATCTGGCACTGCTTGGTCTCTCTCTTTTCGTAGTGTGGTCCATTTGGTATACAGGTCGTCATAACTTCCGAAAGGGTAGTATTGTTACTTAATAGAATCCCTGAAGGATTCCCAGTTGGTCGTGACTGAAAATAATGAGGTTTCCTCTATTTCCTTTTGATCACAAAAAGTTTCCCACCAATCTTTGACATGGGGAACGACTTCGAGGAGTGCAAAAGTAATCTTTTCTCTATTTGAAAAATTATGGATAGAAAAATACCCCTTATAGTAGATTCAACCACTTGTCTACTGCATCTGCATCTATATGACCTTCAAATATAGGAATATCAAATTTTATTTGTACCTTGAAGGGGGCAGCGCCTCTGTTCGAAGAAGATGTATCGCATGTTGGTAGTCGCCGAAGGATTTGTGCGAAACTATCCATCATCTCGTTCCTCTGTTGCATGATGGATTCCTCAATCAATAGTTTGAAAGGATATCCTGTCTCATCATCTTTATTTTCTCCTTCCATGGGAGGTCACTTGGGCATGCGAGAGCTTCTATCCTCAAGAGAAACATGCTCGAGACCGAACTCTTTGTACTCCGACCTCGTTGGGGACATGCATTAAGATGACAAGGAGAAGACCACTCCGATACCACTAATCTGGATTTTATGAGCAAAATGAAATGAATACAGATTATTAATAGGTGCTTAACAAAAAATAATAGAGATACAATAAAATTGGCTTTCTATTAAATAATGAAATGAGTTGAAACTCTAAAATGCAACGGAAACAAGCTTGTTGGAATGGTGGCGGGTTATATATCTGAGACAAGATGTGATGGCAACACACATTCACAAGAAGCAGGTTACAATGAGGCTCTGAAGGCCTTTTTACAATAAGAAAGAATTCAAAAAACCTAACCCTAGGAGATGAAGCGCCAAAAGTCATGTGGGCCCTGTTTGGGTAAGTTAGTACATTAACTTCCTGGGGTCATAACTTTTGCATACGATATTTTTTTTAGGTGTGTGATAGACCGTTGGAAAGGTATCATAGAGGAGAATCATTTTGGGGGATTAATCATTCCATTTTCTAAATTTTAGGATCTTTATCCAGAAAAACCTTCATTTAGGCCCTCAAAATGGCCTCGGAAGTTAAAACTGCTAAAAATAGTAAATTGCCAAAATTGTCAGAAATTTTTTTGAGCCAGTTGTAAAAGGTGGGTGGCCACTAATGTCGATCTGGATCAATCCTCCCTCATTAGGAAGCAATGGTCTCCATTTCATTGAGGTTCCCCATCAGATGAGGAAATTTCTGCTGAATATTGCCCCAGGTGAGCCACTTGCCATGGTGCAGAAGCTGCCTTGCTTTGACGGCTCGATAAAGCTAGATCCTTTGTTGTCGAGTGCCCTTTATCTGTCTGTATATAATATGATCATTTAATGCCTATTGTATGTAGTCCGGGTTGAACTCTGTTGGTGTTAGTTGTTTTTCTACTTATGAGGTGTCCAATAATGGTGGGAAATAAGGGTGAAGGAGATCCACGTTGAACACTAGGTGCAGGCCAAGGAAAGGAGGAATGTTGAGATCAAAATAATTATCCCCCATGTCCTTGGTGATAGTCTACAGTCTAGAATGGAGTGGGTGAAGCTTCCGATGGGGTCCTGTAAGGCATTCTTTCTGCAAGTGCAGCCAAACTTTGTCGCCCACCTGAAACTTATGTGGCACCCAATGTTCATCATGGTGTTGTTTGTACTTGTCATTGGACTTAAGTAGGATATCCTGAACCTGTTGGAGGATGTTCTAGATCCACTCAATGAACCAGGTGTCTTTGTCAGCTTCATTTGGAGTAGGAGATGAGTCAGTCGAGGTGACTGCAAGGGGAAGTGCAACATCTATGGGACCCAATGGTTGGAATCCCAA